>KN475057.1:2625-17188 GCA_000787095.1 Periophthalmodon schlosseri
CAGAGGCTGTAGGGCAGGAGGCTGTGGAGGAGGAGGCTATGAGACAGGAGGTTGTGGGGCAGGAGCAGGGGGATGTGGGGCAAAGGCTGTGGTGCAGGAGGCTGTGAGGCAGGAGGCTGTGAGGGCAGAAGGTTGTGGGGTAGGAGGCTGTGAGGCAGGAGGCTGTGGGGGCAGGAGGTTGTGGAGCAGGAGACTGTGAGGCAGCAGGCTGTGAGGCAGCAGGCTGTGAGGCAGGAGGCTGTGGGGGCAGGGAGGGTGGGAGCAGGAGGCAGTGGGGCAGGAGGCTGTGAGGCAGGAGGCTGTGGGGCAGGAGGTTGTGGGGCAGGATGCTATGGGGCAGGAGCAGGGCTTCTGCCTGTGAGTCACACACTGTGTGTGCGGGAAGATTGTTGTACTGATTGTTGTGAGGTTGGAGACGTCAGCTCATGATAATCCATTTTATACAGCTCCAGCTGATCCATTTGAGTCTGCATGTGGAGCAAAAGCGTACATTTTCTGATGAAATAAATGAATGAAATTAATAACTGGTAACAAGACTAGAATACAGACATTATGAGAGTATAGATTTATTAGGCCACAAACTATTGTTTTATTATTGTAGCATGTCATTGTTCAGCTCATTGTCTACTGTGATTGGCTAAAAGTCCACTGAGAGTCGGGCTGAACCATTTCAATGGGTGCCATTCGATATCACAGAGTTAACCTTTACTAGTGCTGGCTTTGGATCCAGGCCCACAGCAGCTCATTACATCCAGAACTTTGACTTCAAACCAATCCCTGTGCTTTATTTATAGCATGTGTCTTAAAATAGGCAGAACTTTGCTGATGAATATCATTATATTATTCAGTGTTCAGCATGAATCTCTAACTTCTCTGACCTCAAAGAGTTTAGTGCTTTGTCGTTGGACAGTTTTTCTGTCCTGTTATTATTATTCTCTCTATTCCAAACATTTAAATGTACATGATGGAGAGTATAGAGCTGATCCAGTGTCCAGTGGTCAGGGGTTTGAGTGCTTGGATGATAGGAGCTGTTGCCCGGGTCACTGCCCTGGTCGGGCCTGACCAAGTGCGGTTCCCAGACTGCATGGAAAGTGCAAAATGAAGGTCCGTTACGTCCCCCTGAAGGCCCAACTGAAAAGGTAATGTGAGACCATATTCCTGTGGGCCATCTACAGACAGGATCATAAGGACCAGTGTGCTTTGGGTGGTGGTCAGCAGCAGGTGCATGCACACAGCCTCTAGAGCTGAGGATGTGGAACATCACCTCACTGACAGGGAAGGAGCCAAAGGTGGTATGGAAGGTTGAGTGTTACTGATTAGAGATCACGTAATCCTGCTCTGAACCAGTACCTTTAAACCTAACTATTGGCTTAAAGCAGTGAGTTGAGATGAGACCTTAGAGCAGGTGGATCTACACATTGATTTTAGGTTGGGTTTGTTATTATGAGACACAGACACACAGCTGTGATAGGCCAGTATGAGTGCTTTGGAAGACAGTGCTGGGTCTATTGGTCAGACAAAAATAGCATTACAGACTGTGCAAGGGAAAGTTACAGTAGTTTACAGTCACATGTCAAATAAAGCATGACAAGCATGACATGTATGTGGGAAGGACAGGAAAATAGCTTAAAAATATAATGGGATTCCAGACATTTTTGGAGATGAGTGTGAGAGTGGCAGCAGGGTGTTAACATGTCATAGAACATGGACACCAGTCACTGCACACGGAACATCAGGGAGGATCTCTGTCTGGTGCCTCCACTGTTTGACCCTCTCATAAAGACATCTGGGTCAATTCTCCCAGAGTTCTGTAGGCCTGTCTTAATATATGTGATACATTGAAAATATACGCTGCAGACTATACTATTGAAATACCACAGACACATAAACCCTGAAGCAGGATTATACCCCCAAAATATCCTAAATGTTTAAAACAGCAGAATGAAAGACTTCTGAAAAATGTATCAAATAAGTTATTTGTTCAATCTTCTCCAGCTCAAATCTTATATTGTAGTACAAATTTTAAAATCCATTATGGTCTTTATGGTATTCCATTATGGTATTTAAAGGCGCTATCACTGATTTTTACTGTCTTAGAAACACTAAAAACAGAACTAGTTCATTTTGAATAGTTTGGATTTGCCTGAGCAGCCAGTCCCTTCTAGATCCTCTGTGAATACAGAAGGGTTTGGAATCGGACCATAGAGTGTGACAAACGTTCATCCTAATTTGGGACGGTCTAACCACAGCTGTTCATTTGTAGCATGTGTCTCTCTCCTTTTACCTGAGAGAAGTAAGTGTGCTTTGATTGTTGATTCTGCAGAAATCTGCTCTGTTTCTCAGTCCTCTCTGCTGTTTTTTTTTTTGTTTGTTATTTTTAACTCCTAAACCACCCTGTATGTTTTTACCGGAAAGGCGCATGCCTTCGTCTGATTGGTTGATCTGCCTGCCAATCACCCTCTGGAATCGGGGAGACAGGATATGATTCCAGACCCACTTGTCTTTGTAAAGTTTTTCAATGTGTGTGGTTCTGGCTGTCCAGAGTGGAGATTTGACTAGGGTGACCAGATGTCCCTGTTTACCAGAGACAGTCCCAATTTTGAGCCCTCTGTCTCCTGTCCCAGGAGATTTATTCAAAGCCAGTGATTTGTCCCAGTTTTACACAAGAAATGTCCCAGGTGTCCTTTCTTTTGACCAATCAGATACCCACCAAAAGTAAAGAGGGGCAGAAATTGTCATTTGTTTAATCAAAATACAGAAAAATATGCTTGAAAATGACTAGTTTTTAATACAAATACAAAAAAGTACTCAATTGTACTGACTGAAGTCTCTCAGATTAAACTGACTCATAACAAGATATGTGATGAAGTCATGAATGGACCAAGTGCATAATAATATTCTTAAATATGCTGTCTTTTCACAATTTTATTATTGTCAAACAACTCAACCCGGCTGTGTCTCAGTTTTTGACTTTGAAAATCTGGTCACCCTAGATTTGCCGTCATGGTAATGTTAACTAACATTAGTAAGCTTAAAAATGTGAAAAACAAACAAACAAACTAGTTCAATTTAAATGATTTGTGGGAGTCTGGAGTTATTCCTCTTACTTACCTTATGCATTCTAATTATTCGCCATGATGAACAGTGCTGAGTTTTGCCATAATGATAAAGCTGACAACAACTAGCATGCTAATGCACACTTCCTGAATATTGGACAATAAAACACTTTATAATTAGATGGAGACAGTGCACAGTGGACTTATTATACAATATATCTGCAAAACAAATTTTGCTAAAATACATGAACAAAAATCGAGTACAGGGCCTTTAAGAGCTGCTTATACGAAACATGTACTGGGGGAAAACTAATTTTGCTTACCTACAGGGAAATAAATTGGGTAGAGCCCCTTTAACCATTAATGGCCTCCTTTTTGTCTCCTCATTGTCCCTTTAGCACAAACTGACATACATGGCATTTACATCGCTGTAGCCGAGTGTGAAAGACACTGTGGGGCATGTGTTGACATCTCCTGCAACAAGCCTGAGAACAGGGTGCTTTGCTAATGCTGCCCCCAGGGCTAGCTTTAATGTGCACTACGCTAGCACCCTGACAGCCCGCCTCACTTTTCTCACCTTATGTGAGCACTGACTGACACTCTCGCACAAAGAGCCCAGACAAACCCATAAGCACTTTGAGCCAGAATCAGTCTGACACCATGACACTACCTCCAACACACAATATCTAGTGTCCTGCTAAATGCTGTCTTTAGTTTCAATAATGCCGCCATCTAAGCACCACAAACTGTCGCGCCGTACCATCCCCAGTTAGATGTTCCACCCTTCTCTTTCTGTTTTGAACACCTCACAATACGGCTCTGTGGTGACCCTCACTGTTCCCTAAAACGCTTTTGAAATAATAGAATATTGTGTGTGCGCAGCCAGAGTTAAGAGAAGAAAAGACACGAGATGAAAGACAAACATTTAATGTCTGCACCGCTCTGGCGTCCACAGGTTGAGAGTGAAAAATGGGCATTTCAATAGGGAGATACAAAAGTTCAAAAGTAGGCATGTCCACCATGTAATTAAAGGTCTGAATGACTTTATTGGTTTTCAAAAGGAGGGAGATCAGTGTTGGCCATTTAGTGGATAATGATATTGTAATTAGAGCAAAAACATATTGAGCACAATGTGTTTTTTCTGGTCTCCACAGTTTCTATGGCAGCCATAACCAGACAATCTAAAGCTGTGGGCCTAGCTTCATAGTGGTAGGGAAATTGTTAGCTTTAGCTAAGAAAAACTCCAAATCTATCCATCTGATTTGAACACTTTTCAGAATTAACTGTTAGCCCCACCCACCTAATCCTTCTCACTCTGTTGTTGAACCATGACAGAAAAACAAGTTTCCAACTTGCTTGGGATCCAGAATACACACTTCTCCAAAACTTCTAGGAGCGGCTTTCTTGTTGAGTCTCCAGAGCTCACCTGGCTCCCCCTCGAGGCTGATGTGATGCTGCAGGACACAAAGGACAGAGAAGACACAGAGGAGGGACCTTTTTGTCCTGAGGGTTGTTACTCACCTCAAACTGTCTTGACACCAGATCTGATGACTCTACCTGTTGAGACATTTGTTTGAGCTTTTCTACTACTATTGTATTTTACTGCTTAATGTGCTTAAATTGCACCTCGGGAACAAATTAAGTGGTATTGATTGACTGAAATATAATAGTAAGTAATATCAGAGACTTCCATATAAGTTTATCATACTGTTAGAGAAACTTATGAATATTGCTTTTCAATGCACCTGCAAAGTACCACAGAAGAGCTTTTAACATGTCCTCCATTGTGAAAAATGTATTGTGAAAAATGTAAAGGTGCACTATGTAACTTTTCCGGCCACCGATTTGTTTCCATTGAGAAAATATTGCTTTGTCTGAAATTCTTCAACTTATCTATCTTAAATTTATAATTCCATATTGTGGACCTTTCCATGCTAAGAAATAATTGATTTGATTGACAGCTATCGATCCTCGTTCCTAAGCATCCACACCCTGCCAAACCAGTGGTGCAGGCAACTACCTTCAAGACCTTCACTCTTTTCCAAACATGGTCCCTTGTTGCAGATTAGCTGCTATAAATGCTAGCATCGATTGGCTTCATTTGGTTGGAATTGAACACTATGGGTGACGTCACACTCCCTCAGTCCACTTGTATATACAGTTTATGATGAGCCTATGACAAGCAGGTGGTAGACCCTGTAGCAAGTTTAAATGTAATTGGCTAATAAAATAATAACAGGCCAATAACATAACATAACAGGCCAATAACAAACCAATAACGTAACATAACATCTAGCCAATAATGACTATATTATTGGCTGCAGTTATTACAATATCAGAGAACATTTTCCTTGTTAGGCCAAATAACCAGCCAATAATATAATAACTTATTGCAGTGCTACAGTATTTCTCACTGTGGTACATGTAGCACCGGTGTACCACGCAACCTTCTTCAGCTGGCTCTTCAGTTTGTGGGTTCGCCTAATTTAGAATCCATTTTATCCAATTTTTTGTCCTCCTTTGGATGATGTCTTTTTTAGGACTACAGTGGAAATTATGAAGTCCTCTTTTAGACCTGGTTAAGTCCTACATTACTAGAATAGTCCTGTTAAAGAACTGGTTTAAATCTGGTGGCACTCGAAAGCCAAATCTTTTTTTTGGTGGTACTTGATGTGAAAAGTTTGAGAGTCACTGACTTATTAGAATGTTGGCTTGTTATTACAGGCCAACATTCAGTTCAGTGCAATTCAAGGTTATTTATATAGCACATTTAAAACAACTTCAGCTGATCAAAGTGCTTCACAAAAAAAACATCAACGAATATACAGATAATACAATACATAGGAAAAGTTCACTAAAACACCAGGATATCCTATCTAGTTAATATTAAATGCCAGGGAGAAGGGCTGGGTTTTCAGTCTAGTCTTAAACATTATCAGTATTACATTTAAACTTGGCCAAAATTATTACATTATTGGCTGTTATTACTGTAGACTGTAGAAAGAAGTGGATGAAGTGAGTTATATACTAGCAGTTATAGGGGAGAATTTGAAGTTCCATATTTGGGATTCTGACTGTGAGTATCTTAGCAACCAAAGAGCCGATCTGGAGCGAGGCTGTTAAAGGTAATGCCCCTTCCCGCCCCCGCACCACTGGTTTAGCAGGGAACAGGCACTTAGCAACGCTGTCAATCAAACCTGTTGTTAACGTTAGTGGGAGTGACCTTGGGGAAAGAAGGTGCCTCATTGATGTAATATTCATGTTTATATCTTGATTTAGGAACAAAATAGCCAAATAAAAACCCCAGGATCTTGTAGCGCGGATTAATACAAACATTTTAAGACCAAAATGACGAGCCTGACAGGAGTTACAGAGAGAGGGGCGACAATTTCAATAGAAAGTGAATTGGAGCCAGAGTTGATGGAGCCAGAAACTCACCCATGCTCACTTCCTATTTGGAATGAGGTGGCTAGCAGGTTAGCTATGTCCATTTACATATACAGTCGATGGTTATTACGTCATCAGTTGCTACAGACCCTCTGTCAGAAAACATGAGTGTTTGTCCACTGATCTAAAGGTTGGCGGTTCGAATCTCGCTCTTGATGTAAACATCATTGTTTGAGCGGTCAGATCTACTGACCCACAGGTTGGCGGTGCGATTCCAGCTCCCATCTACTGACCACAGGTTGGCGGTGCGATTCCAGCTCCCACAGTTGAATGCTGTTGTTGTGTCCTTGGGCAAGACACTTAACCCACCTGGCCCCCAGTGTCTGTATACACTGGTGTACGAATGTGTGTGTGAATGGGTGAGTGGTGAGTGAGTGAAGATAGAAAAAGCGCTACATAAAAATAAATAAATAAAATAAGTACACCTTTACCTTACAACATCCAGAAGGTTATCATCTCTGAAGGTTTCATTTAACACTGGAGAGCTCCTGGCAGCTTGTAGACACTTGGTTTGATGGGATGAATGGTTGTGTGGAGGCCCTTATATTAGGCTGCTCTGTACCTGGGACTGTGTTCATGTTTCAGAAGTACATCAGGACATGGACACCTCACCAAGATGAATGTGCTCTGTGTAGCTTAGGGCTCATTCTTTACACAAATACCTGTCACCTTTGAGCAGAGAGGAGAGAGGAGTGAGTGCTGACAGAACCACTCACTACGTTTGCATGCACACCAGGAAACTAGAGAACTGGCCTAGTCCAATTTAAACTGAAACTTTATCAAAATGCACGTAAACCCGGGAACTATGATTGCGGTGTCGTGGATCGATTCTCAAAGATCCTAATAACACATCTGGAGAAGCTGATAAGTTCTCAGCGCATTGCGATTTACATTAGGCACAGGCTAGAAGAGGCATTCAACTGCACAGGGTAAAAAACAGCCAGAAAAATATTAGACATGTGTTTGGACCATAGACTGTATATATAAATGGACATGGCTAACCTGCTAGCCGCCGCATTCCAGATAGGAAGTGAGTGTGTGTGCTTCTGGCTTCACTGACTCCAACTCACTTTACATTGAAAAACTGTCGCTCCTGTCTCCATAAATGCTGCTGTCAGACTCGTCATTTTGGTCTTAAAATTTTTGTATTAACCCAAATGATGATTCTGGTATTTTTATTTCGCTATTGTGTCTGTAAATCAAGAAATTAACATTAATAACAGACAACTCAGGTGCTTTCTTTCCCTGAGGTCACCCCCCAAGCATTAGCAACAGGTTTACCTTCAACAGTCTTGCTCTGGATCAATACGAGCGTTCATGGTCCTGTTTAGGTGCTTAGGTTATTTTCAACAAAAAAGTGAGCATGACTAACTGAAAAACTGTTAGCTAAGGTTAGCTAGCTCATGACTGAAAGTTTTTTCAAGAGCGACTTGTTTAACAGCACAAATCAGCTCACCTGTTCTTCCAACTAAGTCAGTTCTTTCTGTTTAGTTTGCGTTGAAATAAAGCTCAGATTAAAGTCTAACAGAGATTCAGACAGAACGTGCCAACAGTTAGCATCACACCCCAGGGAATGTCAGCTGCAAAGTATCAAATGGCTTCTTTGACCTGTTGTAGACTGGGATACAAGTGGTATGAGTGGTTTAGTGCACTCAGACTTCCCTGTGCATGTAAGCCTAGTGACTGTTGCACTTACACAGCAGTTAAGCCAACACAAGCCACCCAGACAAGTGTTATGTGTTTTTTATGTTTACAACTATTCACCAAAGTATGTGGTTTATACATGTTCTGTATGTTTGCCACATGATTCGTAAAGTAAGGAGTAGGGCTGGATCTATACTTCTCCCTATAGTCCCGCAGCTTCTCTTAGAGGAGATATTTTTTGTAAGATATATTAATATCTTTTAACCATGTTGTAACAGTGTCATTAACTAGCTCAGCTGTGATTTTGATTGGTTCATGCATGTTTGAATAATCCTGTATAATTGTTCTTTGAGGCTTCAGTCCTCATTTCAGTTTCCACCAACCCCCTATCCCCACCCACTGTTCTGTACTTTGTTATTATTTTGAAAATATTGTGACTATGGGTCATACATAGGGTTAAAAAATGTCACATTGGCATTTTTCAATAAACAATAAAACAATAAAAAAACAAGTAACAGGAAATCTACTGCTTGGCAGAGCCTTTCATTTCTGAACAGGACGTTTATATTGTTTACAATGAAGAAAATATAAAATAATGATCTATGTATATGATAGTTTCATATACCTGCAGCCTACTATTCTATAGTCTTCTTTAAAGAGGACATACAATTTTTATTTATTTATTTATTTATTTTGAATTTATTGCACACTGGCTTTTTAAAACATTTTAACACATGACATACTACAGGTACAAACACTGCCACAAATGTGTGGCAATATGGTAGATTTTAAAAGTCAATTTTGCACAATATCCATGTCTCCTTTAAAGTTCCATTTTGAGTTTGTACCTTTGGACAATGTCATAATCCTGTTACCTGGTCAAACCCTCCCTGAGGCTGTTGAGCTTAGAGTGGGTTCCTGGAGCAGACCCAGACTGGCCCACACTGGAATCCAGCGCTCTGCTCCGGCTGCAGCCAAAACCTCATTGTGGAAGTTTGGAAAGATGACGAGTGACAGCATTTCCTGTCACCACCAGGTCAAAATCCACGCCGGAACCTCTGAGCTGGAAAAGAGTCTGATCTTTCAAAGTGTCTAGGAGGGAGCGAGCACAGGAAAGAGCCTTATACTTAGGTCAGTCCTTATTGTGGCGTTTTCAAAGGATGTTGGACACTTTTCATATTTCTGTGTAGAAAACATCAGCTGGACTTGTCTCTAAAGAATACTTGTAGTCAAACTCCAAATCCAAGTCTTCAAATGGCAAGTAAGGGTTAATAGCATGTGTCAGCAGAGCCTCAAGCCTCTCTGTCTCCTCTCTCTCTCTCCCCTTCTCTCTTCCCTCTCCCCCTCCTGCTCTCTCCCTCTTTCTTTCTTTACTGTCTCTCTCACCACTCACTGCTCTCTCCGTCTCCCCTGAGTCTTTGTCTTCCATGTCCTCTCTCCATTCTTGCTATCTTTCTCTCCCCCATTGTCTCTCTCTCTCATCCTTTCCTCCTTCCCACTTCTCTCTCTTTCTCTCCCTCGTACTTTCTTTCTTCCCCTTACTCTCTCTCCTTTGATCTACCTCCCCCTTATGTTCTCTCTCTCCCTCCTCTCTCCCTCCTCTCTCTATTCTCTCTCCTCTCCCTACTCTCTTACACCCCTCCTCCTGTGTCTCCCTTTTTTCCCTTCTCCCTCTTTCTCTCTCTCTCCGCTCCCCTCTTCTCCTCCTCCTGTTTTTCTCTATCTCTTTATCTCTCCTGCTCTCTCCCTCCTCTCTCTCTCTCCTCTCTCTCTCCCTCCTCTCTCTCCCCGTCCCCACCCTGCTCTCTCTCTTGATCTATCGCTCTCCTGCTCTCTCTCTTCACTCCCTTCTTTTCCCCCCCTGTCACTCTCTTTTTTTCTCTCTCTCTTCTGCTCTCTCTCTCTCTCTCTGCTTCCCTTCCTCTCCCCATCCTGTCACTCTCTCTCTCTGCTCTATTCCTCTTCCCCTCCTGTCACTCTCTCTCTTTCTCTCTCTCTCCTGCTCTCTCCCTGCTCTCTATTTCTCCCCACTCCCCCTCCTGGCTCTCTGTCTCCATATAATTACACTATGGTTGACAGACAAGCTCCTTTAAGTAACAAAACAAAGGGACCGGGAAAATAAACAGCTCCTGGAGGGATGCTCTGAGGGACAGCACCACAGAGTGGACTCACAAGACATTTCTTTAAAGAGCCTATACTACGCAAAATGGACTCTTGTAAGCTGCTGTTACCTCATCAAAAACATACCTGGAGTTGTGTTTTGTTTCATTCACACATCTTTAAGTAACATGTTATTATTACATCTCTAAAGCTCTGAATGCTCTGTTCTACCTTGTGATGTCCTATAATGGTAGTTTTCAAGTTAACATCTACCTTTTGCCTTTTGTTCAGTAGAGACTGGAAATTTCAGGGCTGTAATTATATAAATGATTCTAATGAAGGTGTGTGGAGTTTAAAAACACAATGGAGCACTTCCCGTATTATCACATGACATCACAAGGTGGAACAGAGTGTTTTCTGTTTGATATAAGAACTCAGCCTAAATAGAAGTTTGTGTGTTAAATGTGTGTGAATGAAACAAAACATAACTCCAGGTATGTTTGTGTTGAGGAAACAACATTGGAACAGATCAAAAATAGTGTAATATGGGCCCTTAAATATATTTTGCTTAATTTATTTATTTAAATGTTTTATCGTTTATGCTGAAATCTGAAGGCTTCATTATGCTTTTCAGATAAAGTCCTGATAAAATAGAGAAACGCTGTGTACATTAGAACCAAATATAAACCATGAGTGTTCACCTCGATTTATGAATGCAGTTGTCATGACTTCCATATGTACATGCTAACATACATGCTAACATTGTGTGGGCATGGTGAGCAATTGATGTCTGAACCCTCAGTGCCTAGGATAAGGAACATCTCCAAATAGAGACCAGATACTCACTAAGCGGACACTCACTACGTTTACTTGCATGGTGAAATCTGATTGCGCTCAACAAGTACTTTCAAATCTTCTTTTAATAATAATAATAATAATAATGCTTTTATTCAGATATATGATTAATGATAAATGGCATTATGTTCAAACAAACGATAATCAACAGATACACGAAGACAAATATTTTAAATTGCCAGTCATGAATATAGTCTTCAAATCAAAAATCCCGAAAAGGAGTGGGGAGAAGCAAACATTTCTTTGCCCCACCCCCTTTTACAATGCTGTTATAGCAATAATCATGCTTCTGCCACACTTGTTTAACACTAAGTCATTTTACTCCACACACAAAATAACTGACTGCATTTTCAAAATGTTTTAGTGTGCATTCATAATGACACATTAACTTAAGTTCTTTCTTCTACACACAGTACTTAATAATTTCTTCATATCTTTGTTTAAACAACAAAGTCCCTACAAACTAAAATACAAAAGCTTTTCCTTGTTTGGACTCTGGCCATTTTAAAGAGATGCAGTCCCCTTAAATTATATGTAGTTTCCCTTTCAATCAAATATTTCTGAATATTTTTTGGTGGCTCGTTCCATTTTGCCTTGTACATTATTTGTTTTTGTCTTGTCATTATTTGTTTTTGCCCTTTGTCCTGTTGGACCACTTGTCCCAGGCTACAGAAGCTCAAAGAATCAAGTAGGTGTGAACCGAGGGCTATGAGACATTAGCACTAAAACTTTGCTACTATGATTAAAAATGGCTATCATAAGGGACATCTCTTTTTCGGTGAGCATTTGAATTTCATACAGGAACTGCATTTCTCCGTTAAGTAATTTGCTCTCTGCAGCACAAATAAACACACTGAAGCTTTGGTAGTTGTCACTTTCACTTTAACATAGCAAACCAAAACAATGAACATTTGCTAGCCTGCGATGGAGGGACTTTGTCTGACCTAAAATGAGTGAGTAAATGTCCAAACACATGTCTAATATTTTCCTGGTTGTTTCTTACCCTGTGCAGTTGAACGCCTCTCCTCGTCTGCGCCTAATGTAAACCAGACTGCGCTGTTACATACAGTGGGTATTCAAATACATATTGGCTTCTCCAGATGTGTTATTGGGATCTTTGAGATCTTTGAGATTCGCAACATAAATTGATAAATTGATAATTTGGTTTAAATTGGACTAGGACAGTTATTTGCTTTTCCTGGCATGCATGTAAACATAGTCAGTGTCTTCAGCTCTGAGCTCAAAGCAGTCTGCCCTAACCCTCCATGTGCTGTGTATCTACAAACAGCCCAGTGTTTGTCTTCTGATAAGAGGAACCACTTATGGCAGCCCTACCATCATTCTTGGGTTACAAAGATGACATTAATAAACAGTGATGGGCAATCAGTGACAAGACAGCAAGGAGAGAAGAGCTCCGTCTGCGGTTTCACAAAGGCTGAGGGGATCGATGCAGGCTCTAGCAGATCTGTGACACTCAAACAGCTCTGTGAGGAAACATCTAACCCACTCTGTGTGAAGAGACATCTGACCAGAACTATATGAAGAACCACGAGACTAGCTCTCCGTAAGGAAACATCTAACCTGTCCTATATGTGAGGAACCATCAGACCAGCTCTGTGTGAGGAGACATCTGACCAGGTCTAACTCCTGAACAGTCTGATGTGAGGAAACATCTAACCAGCTCAGTGTGAGGAGACAACTGATCAGAACTATGTGAGGAACATCTCAACTACCCTATATGAGAAGACATCTGACCTGGACTGTGGAAAAACATCTGTGAGGAAACATCTGACCTGCGCTGTCAAAAAACTTCTGACCAGGATTATGTGAGGAAACATCTGACTACAACTCTGAAGAAAAATTTGACCAGCTTTGTGTGATGAGACATCTATATGAAGAGACAGCTGACTAAAACTATGTGTGTATCTGTGAGAAATATCTCACCTGCACTGTGGAGAAACTTCTGACCAGGCCTATGTGGTGAACATCTGACCTGCCCTATGTGCAGAAAGATCTGACCTGCTCTATGTGAAGAAACATCTGACCAGGCCTAACATCTGACCAACTCTATGTGGAGAAACATCTAACCAATCCTGTACGAAGAAACATCTGACCATTGAGGAAAGATCTGTGAGGAAACATCTGACCTGCACAGTGCAGACACTTCTGACCAGGCCTGTACGAAGAAACATCTGACTTTCTCTATGTAAGGAACCATCTGACCAGTTCTATGTGAGAAAACATCTGACCTCCACCCATCCTGCGCCCCTAAAATCACACATGCCATTAGTATGTGTTACATTTCCTCACTGTTCAATACACAAATGATTGGTGAAGATATGCTCCTCCTCTCCTGCTCCTCTCTCTCTTTCTCTCTCTCCTGTTCTGTGTTTTTTTCACCCCAGCTGCACTCTCTCTCTCCTTCTCTAAGTCTTGGCAGTTGGTAATTAACATAATTAAAACTACATGATCATCTCAGGCTTAATTATACAGTCTCCTCCTCTGCTCAGCCACTCTCTTCTCATCTTCTGCTCTGTCACTCTCTCTCTTCACCCCTGTCACTCTCTCCTCTTTCTGCTCCGTCACTCTCTCCTCTCTCATGCTAAGCCCCCCTTTTCTCTGTGATAGTCATGTGACTCATGCTAACCCTTTTCTCTGTGACAGTTGTGTGATTCACGTTAAGCCCCGCCCCTTTTCTCGTATGATTCTCGCTAAGCCTCGCCCTTTTTCTCTGTTACAGTCACGTGATTCACGCTAAGCCCCTTTTCTCTGTGACAGTCATGTGACTCATGCTAACCCTTTTCTCTGATAGGGCCATTCACGCTAGGCCCCGCCCTTTTCTCTGTGACAGTTGTGTGATTCACGCTAAGCCCTGCCCCTTTTCTTATATGATTCTCGCTAAGCCCCGCCCCTTTTCTCTGTGACAGTCGTGTGATTCACGCTAAGATTCGACATGGAGGATCTAACTTATTTTGTGGACATCATTTCTTCACTGGATTATATTATATTCTCTGGACCTGTACGGAACAAATGAGACTAACTTCTGGGAATATGTTGATGTTTGACAGGACCAGAGCCCTCAAAGGTAAGTGAAGTCCAAATCTAAATTTTTTGCTTTTCTGTAAAAACGGCTTTCCTGTCAGGACTGCGGTGATTGCAGGTGAAAATGGTTTGCATATTTCAAAAAGACAGCGCCACAGCTTTCATTTGATGTTTAGATTGTTTGTGTAGATGACGCAGAAGTATATGTACATTGCTGTAGAGTTGTAAAGTAGGGGGGCCGTGAGCTTTATAACAGTTTTTAAAAGGTTAATAATTCACATCATAATATCACATAAAGGTGATGTAATGTCTGAATGCGGGTTAGCTACTCCTTTACTATATATAAACCAGTTTAGCCGTTGCCACAGGAAGCCCGGTCCCCTCTAGTCCCGCCCCTGCTGTCTTCACATTCAAATCAG
>KN475058.1:3815-16217 GCA_000787095.1 Periophthalmodon schlosseri
ATTTGGAGCCGAGTTCCATATTTGGAATTCCGACCGCAAGTATCATAGCAACCAAAGAGCCAATCTGGAGCGAGGCTGTTGAAAGTAACGCCCCTTCACGCCCCGCACCGCTGTTTAGCAGGGAGCGGGTGCTTAGCAACGCTGTCAATTAAACCCGTTGCTAACGCTAGAGGGAGCGACCTCGGGGAAAGAAGGCGCCTGATCGCTTCCTGTTTGGAACGCACCTGCTAGCGCGTTAGCTATGTCCATTTATTTGTACAGTCTATGGGTCTTAACATTTAACAAACTTGACTGTGATTTAACTAATACGTCATTTCCTCCTGTTGTTATTTCAGGTGTTTGAGATCAGAAACACAGAGGACCTGACGGAGGAGTGGCTTCGGAGTAAACTGGGATTTTTCCGTTAATTTTCCCTATTTTGGAAGTTTGAAATCCTCCACCAAACCTGCTCTCAGTAGAGTTACAGTCAAATTCACACTTAGGCCCCTGTGGTCAGTTTCAAGCCACATTTGAAGCAGTGGTTTGGGTTCGGTTATTGTGCCAATTTGGGAGTTTAAATGAAAAAAGAACGGCTAAGAATATTCAAACGACACATTTTTAAGCTGCTAGAAAAGTGGTTGATTTTAGTAGAAAACAAAAACAAAATAATTTAAACTTGGACTTAAGTAAACCAGAGACTTTTTACTACCACTACTGCCACCACAACCACCAGAACCTTTACTATAACTATTACTACTACTACTACTACTACTACTACTAGCTCAGTCCTTGTTATCTTGGCCTATACATCATCAGAGGTATAATACTCCCTACAACAGAACTAAATTATTTAGAACTTGGACTTAACTTGAACTTAACTAAACCAGGGACTAAACCTGGACCAAACTAAAGTAGTTCTAAAACAAGATTAAATCAGAGACTAAAACGGGACTAAACCAGGGAAATCAAATGCATTTCAGAACATGTTTATCGCCATAACGATAATTAGAAGATGTGAAGTTTTAGATAAAGGTACTCTTGCTCTATTGGCAGAATTTTCAGAGTATTTAAACAATAAACTCATTAAAATCTTCAAAGTTCAAAATAACATTACAATATTCTTGATAATTAGATGTATTGCCCATCCATCCATCCATCTTCTTCCTCTGATCCGGGGTCGTGGGGGCAGCAGTCTAAGCAGGGACCCCCAGACTTCCCTCACCCCAGACCTCACCTCCAGCTCCTCCGGTGGGACCCCGAGGCGTTCCCAGGCCAGACGAGAGACGTAGTAGTAGTAGTAGTAGAAGTAGTAGTAGATTTATGTATCGCTCACCTCAAAATGGAGCCTAACTGAGATTTTGAGTCACCCTCGAGTAATTGTCAAACTAACCTAACCCGCACTACGCTGCTCACGTTGAGATGTGCCCATAGGCTCGAGACGCACCGATCCAACACTGGTATCAGATATCGGTTCAGTCGATATCCCGGTTGGACATATAAACTAATGTAATAAGACCCAGAAAGTCTCACAGTGTTTGAATTTGTATTTCATTTTGTTTTTCTGTATTGTTCATTAGTTACTTGAGGGATAACGAACAGCTACATAACACGTCTGGATTGGTTTAGTCTTATTCTATTTTAGTTCAAAGTAAAGAAATGCTGTTACCAGTCTCTGCTCTGGTATCGGTCGATATCGGGCAGATGGTATCGAAATCGATATCGGAACTGAAAAAGCTGGACCGGTGCGTCCCTACCGTAGGCTTAAACTAAAGCTACCGTTTTTCAACTGTTTATCTCGCCTGGGATCCAGAACACACACTTCTTCGACACTTTACGAAGATGTGAGTCTGGTCAGCGGTGGATCTCCCCGTTTTTCAAAAGGGGCGCGATCGACGGGTGGATTAGCCAATCGGGGACAGCCGCGGTCCGTCCTTATCGGAAATAATAAAGGAAAAAAATATATATATCGTGGGATTTCTGCAGAATCAGTGAGCGAAGCAGTAAACTCTAAACTGAGGTGAGATAAATCTGATTTTAAGTGACCAATGAGCTCCTTCGTTTCACGTGTGTCACTGAAAAAAACGAATCCGATTGGACGGTCACGTTTGACCGGAGGACGTGGGGATCGGACTGATGTCGTTCTGTATGAAAAATACAGAAAGATGCGAGTCTGGATTTCCCCGGTAACTGTTTATCTAAATTACTGTATAAAATTTCACCATTTGGGGCCTAAAAGTGAAAATCCTACTTGAAGCAGGTTTGTGTTTGTGATGCGTCTTTCCATGTGCCAGTGTGTGACTAACTCCTGTCTCTCAGTGATGTGGAGACTAGACTCTCCTCTGCTCTCTCACAATATGTTTAAATCGGATCATTATTGCATAGTTTACACCATTTTAAACAATTTGTATTAGTTTTGTTCACTTATTATTTGTAAATTTGGGCGCGTTTTTCGAAACTTATTTTTTCCAAACAGTCCTCGTTAGATTTGAATGAACTAGTTAAATATCTACTGAACTGAAATGCATTTTAATTAGAATATTAACTCGGTCTGGTTTGCTGTAAAGTTTAAGGGGTCCAAAAACAAGGTGTAGTTTGAATTGTTGCTTTAGGACAATTAGCTGTGACAATGTTTAGCTTGAATCTACCTCCTTTTAAAATATGTCATGAAATATGGACATTATACGGAAACATTTCGGACAGTTTGACAGTTAACCCTTGTCTATTTTTTTTTTTAATTAATTCTATCTGAAGAGCATGTGTACAGTCTGTGGCATGTACTAAAATTCAGCTCAAATTATACCGTTTCACGATCTAAAATATGAAATTGTGATAATATTCTTAGACCCCGTAACATTTGAACTACCAGTGCTGTCACCAGATAAAGCTGAGACTCAAACAAGGACTGGACCAGAACTAAACCAGGTCTAAACCGGGTCTAACACAATATAAAATCATGGACTTAGTAATATTCAACAATAGACGAACTGGGGATTAAACCAGAACAAAACCAGGTCTAAAGTAGGGACTAAACCAGGTCTAAAGTAGGGACTAAACCAGAACTAAACCAGGTCTAAACCGGGTCTAACACAATATAAAATCATGGACTTAATAATAGAGTAAACAATAGACAAACTAGGGACTAAACCAGAAATAAACCAGGTCTAAAGTAGGGACTAAACCACAACTAAACCAGGTCTAAAGTAGGGACTAACCCAAAAATAGACCCTGGACAAAATGAGATCTGAGCAAAAGGTCTATGCCAAAAAATCTATGTCTAAATCAGGTTTTACAGAATATAAAACCATTTACCTATCAATGGATTCAATCATAGACAAATAAAGGACTAAACCAGAACTAAACCAGGTCTAAACTAGGAACTAAACCAGGTCTAAAGTAGGGACTAAACCATGTGAAGTAGGTACTAAACCAGGTCTAAACCCGGTCTAAACCCTAGCCAACCTAAGGACTAAACCAAGTCTAAAGTAGGGACTAAACCAGGACTAAACCAGGACTAAACCAGGACTAAACCAGGACTAAACCAGGACTAAACCAGGACTAAACCAGGACATACCAGGACTAAACCAGGATTAAACCAGGACTACACCCTAGCCGAACTAAGAACTAAACCAGGACTAAATTAGGGACTAAACCAGGACTAAACACAGTCTTATAAAGGGACTAAACCGTGACAGTTCTGGTAGCTCCCATGTAAAACTGGATCCTTTTCACCTGCAGGTGCTGAAACTGCCCTAGATTCTCTCTCAGTATCTTCCATAGAAATCGTAACGTTTATGTTTAAAATACAAACATTTGATTCATAATTTTTGTTTTCACTTCAAACTCCTCAGAAAGTCAAACATTCCAACAAAACCTCAGTCATTTCTCAACCAGGGATTATATTTTTTTTAATTCAGGTCAGTTACTGTGTCAATATATTTGGGAGATTGTTAGCTAGCTTAGCATTATTAGCATTATAGCTTTTTAATGTTATTAGTGTGTGTGTTTGCTTATTAAAACTCTATTTTCACTTTCAGAACCACTGTCCATTTTTCCCCTCATAGCGTAAAGTTTTCATGGGGTTCAGACAAATAATTCCTTCCTGATTTGAAGGACTTTGTGAGGATCTTTCCCCATTCAAAAAAGATATAATATTTTGATTTGAATTGCTTAATTGCTGTGACGACGGAGGACGGTTGCCATAGCTCGAAACCCGTAAATTGAACCCGTACGTTTCTTCACACATTTGATCTGTTGTACAATTCTCAAATTAAAATAATTGTTTAAGGCCAACTTGAGGTTGTAATCAAATAATACGGGGACGATAGCTTTGTTAAGGGACTAACTCTTTTTTTTAAATTACTTTTTTCTGTGTTGTCCGTGTCAGATCGCAATTTATCATAACAAGCACAATATTACTAACTGTCTGCGTCGGTTCAGTTCATGTTACGCACAATCGCCTTTGTCAATCACTGAAAATGGATTGGGAAGTTAAAGAAATGGGTTTGTACTTTGGACCATGTTTTTGATCAGGCATTGGTTACGTCCGGCTTAGCGTGGGTTATGGTCATAGACTGTATAAATAAATGGACATAGCTAACCTGCTAGCTGCCGTTTTCCAAATAGAAAATGATCATGGGCGTGTTTCCGGCTCATCGACTCTGACTCCAATTCACTTTCTATTGAAAAACCGCGTCCCCTCTCTGTACCTGCTGCTGTCAGACTCGTCATTTTGGTCTTAAATGTTCGTATTAACCCTCTACATGATCCTGGGGTTTTTATTTCGCTGTTGTGTTTGTAACTTAAGATATGGACATTAATAACTCACGGCCGGAATTCCAAATACGGAACTCTGCTCCGAATTCGCCGCTATAACTGCTCTAGCGTCGATGAGCTTCATTTGGAGCCGAACGCTGTGGGCGACGTCACACTCACTCAGTCCACTTCTTTACACAGTCTATGGTTATTGTCCATTTGTAGGTTTGTAGTGGTGGACCGCTGCAGTTCCTTGTAAAATTTCACAATGGAAGTATGTGGTCCAAATAAGCAGCTTATGAGAGTTTATTTTGACTGAATTCTGTTGATCAATGTAGTAATTCTAGAAACGGCAGTACTAGCAGACCTCTTATTATTGTCACTGCTTCACTCCTGTCTTCAAATTTATACAGATTTACAAAAAACTTTTACACTTGAATTGTGATTTTAAATTGAGTACGTTACTTACAGTGGCCTGGAAAACAAGTCAGTTTAACTTAAGATGGAATAGAGGGAATACATGTAAACTCCATATGTTCTAGATGGCTTTAGGATATGAAAAAATGCACTATGAGTAAATATAAATTCATTTGGGAGCCATATTTTAGTAGTTCTGTGGATCTAAAAGCGTTTTTCCAACTGTAATAAACTTATTTTGTCGTGTTTTTCACTTTCCAGCTTACTGTACTGCATTTGGGTGTTTTATCCAGAAAAAGTGTAGTTGTTTTCATTCTTTTTAATACAAGAAAAACTGTGTAACATAACAGCTGTCATTTGGCACCAGTGGAACCTATTTGTACTTTTCCATACATTCTGAAGTGTCTCTTGTCCCTGTTGTCCAAATAAAAGACAGTGTTGTTCATAATAAGACTGATCATTTATTCTGTGAGACTTAACACATTAATTCGAGCAAGATAAAGGGCTGGAGAAGTGTCTTGCCCAAGAACACAATGTCAGTAGCCTCCGTAATTTGTCAGTGGCTTTATGTATCCACTATAACAGTAAGTGATATGTAAACAAGCAGGGCCAGTGATTTGGGGTTAAAGATAAGTATGATGAGGGTAAAAGTCCAACAACAAAAACACATTTCTAATGGTTAATTAAGCTCCAAAAATTCTGTAGTCAAATCTAAATATTGGCAGGATATTTTAGTACAAGTAAAGTGGACTTAGAGTATTTTTGTCTAATTACTTATTTCATTAAAAATTCTACAACTATAGACCTACAAGTATTATACTGCACAACCAACAGTGGTGGAAGAAGTACTTAATTTTAGTACTTAAGTAAAAGTACAGATACACGAGAAAAAAAATAATCAAGTAAAAGCATCACATGGAAAAATCTGCGTAAGTAAAAGTAAGTAAAATTATTAAAGTACCAGTCAAGTAAAAGATCACATGGAAAAATCTACGTAAGTAAAAGTAAGTAAAATTATTAAAGTACCAGTTTAAAAATGTACTTAAAGAGTAATAAAAAGTAAACATTTTACGCAGATTTTGAGTCTTATAAAGCTTCAAATGTAATGAGTTTGATAAAGATTTGTGCTGAATTTTGTTCAACAGAAACTGAATCAGTTGTTTTTTTTAGATGTTTTATTTGGATATTTTTGTTTTGCTCAAATTATGAACGTGTTAAAAATAAACCCTCAGCCTTTTCAGCAGGTCTCAAACAAAAATAAAAAATACTTTTCAGACCTGTTCAAAAATGTAGTGAAGTAGAAAGCGCAGATACCTTCTCTCAAATGTAGTAAAAGGAAAAAATATCCACTTTAAAATCTACATAAGTAAAGTACAGATACCTATAATTTATACTTAAGTACAGTATTTTACTACTTTTACCTTCCACCACTGACAACCAGAACCAGGTATAGCCGTTTGTTCATCAATCTTAGTACACAGGAACATTTATACTCTATTTATCTCATTTCTTCTCCAAAACCCTCGAGTTTGCATTAATTTCCCCCCAAAACGAGCACTTTTATACTTGTTGCAACGCCGCTGAATTGACTTGGACAAATTGGTGCATTGTGGCTGCGAAACGTTTCCAGGAGATGGCAGTAAAAGCACAAAGAGGGTCGTTCTGAGCCGAATAAAGAAGAGGACATAAGCGACAAATCTCAAATCAGAAGCGTCTGTGCAGTTTGTGCCTGCATCACCCGATCATCCGCAGCGACCCGAGCCAAGAACCGACACCACCGGGAAACATGGCGTTCACATTCGCGGCCTTTTGTTATATGCTGGCTCTTCTGCTCACCGCGGCGCTTATATTCTTCGCTATTTGGCACGTGAGTAAAGCAGACATTTGTGTAAACATTTAAAAGAGCTAAGTGTCCTGCCAGATAATTGACAACCGTGAAATTTGTGGAGAAAACCGGTGCGAGATCGCGGCGCGCACCGGTAAACAGGCCGCTATGATAAACTGTACGTGACCGTTAACGTAGCAGGGAAATAGAATTATAAAAGCGCTGTGGAACGGCGCGTGCTCAATGCTACTTAGCAACTGTACAATGAATGGCACACACCCTACTGTTAGCCACACGAGCTAAACGACAACAATTTAAAATATCAACTCTGTTTCGTTAGAATTAATTAAGCTGTCGTGATTAACTGCTCATTAGTTGGTTGATTAATAGCCGGATTGTTGTACCAAGCGATTTCCTGCGAATTTAAGGCCTGTCAAAGAGATTGTTTTGTAGCTACGGGTTAGCGGCTAGTTAGCTCAAGATGCTAACGGCTAAAGCTCCTGTCAGCTGCAGCCGCTTCCTCTCATTCACAGAGCCCATTTGTTTATTAAAATGAGTCTCTCGCGTAAAATATTGTGTTTGTACTTGCATCAACACAAAATATTGTCAACTAAACAGAGGCGTATGTTTGTGTCATTTCTTAATACAGACTGGCAGCCCAAAATTATCCAAAATTGGAACACTTTGGTATGCAGTTTCAATAAAATCCTGTACATTGGCAATATTCAAGCTTATGGATCGATAAACTCATTCTCTCCAACAATTATTGCAAACCAAATATGGGTACAAGTATGAAAAATGCACCCAACTGTCAATATTTATGAAAAAAATGAGAGAAATCAGTTGATAAATAGCTGTCTCGTAGCCTTGTAGCTGTAGTTATGGTTGTTGTCCCACTGAAACAAAGACATTGTATTTTTGTACATGTTTCCAGATTATTGCATTTGATGAGCTGAAGACTGATTACAAGAATCCTATAGATCAGTGTAACACGTTAAATCCGGTAAGTCCCTGCACCCACCCCTCTCCCTTTGCCCTCCTTACGGCATGCAGATCTGCTCTTTCTTAACTTGATTTCTTGTTATTCCACATACGTTTCAATCATTTTCTGCACTGTTTTGCTAAATAACCTGCCTGTACATGATTGCCGATTTTTGTCAGCTGTTAAACTCTCTAACTCCTTCTTTTGTTCTTCCCTGATCTGCTTTTTTTACACTTTAACGGCAAAAAGACAGTTGAAAGGGTCAAAAAGATTAAAAGAGTCAAAATTGCAATAAAGGTTTGTACCAGTCTTTAAAATGCCCGCTCAGTTTAATTCAGTCTGCAGTTTTTGTCATTTTGCACGAAGCAGTGTTTGCAATTGTCCTTTCAGTTAACTAATCTTTCAGGGGGTTAACTTGGGGGTCTAGGTCAGGATTAACCACCTGTTTTTACTATAACCTAATTTTTACAACTCCACTTGTCATGATCTCTCTTGAGTACCATGTTATAGCAATGGGAACCTGCAATTTTTGTGAATTTTAACCTACTACTATGTTCACTTGTATAGTTATGTTTAGAGAGGTGTTAAGGTTGTAGATTGTAGTTAGTGGGGTTAATACTTATTCCTCAATTGTACAGTTGTTCTGTTTTATATTTTTTACAGAAAAGATGTGAGACTAGCTTGAGCTTTTTATGTAAATTTTAGTTGTTAACTGAAAAGACTTGCAAATGCTCAAAACTTGCATGATTTTTTTACAACCTACCCCCTGTTTGCATAGAGCTACCAAAACAATGACTCCCTATGTCCCATCAAACAAAGCAGGGTTCACTCCTAACTTATAAGTTAAGCCCCAAAGACGTGTCAGGGAAGAACCTATACATTTATTTTTATTTATTTTTTTACATAATCTTTCACTGGATTGGCTCTTCTATTTAGACAACAAACATAAATAACATTGGAAGTTTTTAAGCTATTCTGACTGATATTGCATTACAAATTTAGGAATATGTTTAAATAACCCAGAGCAATATGGGATAGTTCAACATTTTAGACTAAGTTTATACAGTGATATTTTTGTGTAGGCTCAAAGTTCAAACTTTATTAATTTTTTTTCTTCATTTTTTCTTTACAAGTAAAATGTATCATATTCAGTCCCTTCTGTCTGTAGCCCGCAGTCTCTGTCAAAAATAATCTAATAGTGGTATTATAATTTCAAAATCATTACTATATCGATTTATCATTCAATATATGAAAGTTGGAACAATATATATTTTTGTGGATCAGTATTTAACTACACACCATCTGTACGTTTTCTTTGCACTGCTGGAAAATTTGTGGTTATTTTTTGTCTATAATCAGATTTAAGACGTAAAAGGTTGAATTAATGACTTGTCTGACTCATTACAGATACAAACTAAAAACTAAAGAGTTTCATTCTCGTGTTTATTGCAGCTCATGTTTTTGTTTTTTTAAATATTGTAGGTTTAGAATAGTTTTTGTGGTTTAAATCTGCTCTTGGGTTTTTGTGTCAGTGGCAAAAATTAGTTTCAGTATTATCGTTTATCGTCTATATTTACTTCAGCGATATATCGAACTTCAAAATTTGTTATCGTGACAGGCCGACGTGACGATATCTTTATTGATAATTTAAACCAAACTAATTATATCAATACAGCTGCATCTACAGTTTTAAAATGTAAGAGTATTTTCCAAATCTGTTTCCATATTTACTTTCCAAAGACATTTCTATCACATCCTCGTGTCAGTCTCTCTCTTTAGGCTGCAGTAGGTTTAATAATTACAGTGTTTTGCTGTAAATGATCTCACAGTTGGCTCTCACTCACCTGTGGTCAAACAGATGGTCCCGAATCCAACTCTCTCCAAATCAGCATAATTTACAGCGCTCTGATTGGCCGATGGTTTCTGTAGTGGGAGGAGCCAGTTTGGTCAAAA
The DNA here is from genome assembly GCA_000787095.1 of Periophthalmodon schlosseri. Taxonomy (NCBI): domain Eukaryota; kingdom Metazoa; phylum Chordata; class Actinopteri; order Gobiiformes; family Gobiidae; genus Periophthalmodon; species Periophthalmodon schlosseri. The sequence goes on from KN475058.1 coordinate 13,724, forward strand.
ATTACAATTATTTGTATCAGAGTTTAAACGGTTATTAATGTACTTTCAAAAAATGTAGAATAGATGTGTTTTAATTTTAGGGATTATTCATGTGGTAAAGGTGCACTCTGTAACTTTTCCGCCAGCTCCAGAGATGTTATTACTTTCCCTGAAATATTCCTCAGTATGACATTAAACATATTTTAACTCCATGGAGACAAACTGGTCATACCAGGCCAAGTTACCTGTCAGATCAGTAGAGAATTTGATTTTCAATGTATTTTTGAACGATTAAAAACCTAGACTGTATATATAAATGGACATAGCTAACCCGTTAGCCGCCGTGTTCCAAATAGGAAGTGATCTTGGGCGCACTTCCAGCTCCATTGGCTCCAATTCACTTTACATTGAAAAACTGTGTCCTCTCTCTGTACCTGCTGCTGTCAGACTCGTCATTTTGGTCTTAAATGTTCGTATTAACCCTCTACATGATCCTGGGGTTTTTATTTCACTATTGTGTCTGTAAATCAAGATATGAACATTAATAACAGACAAATCAGGCGCCTTCTTTCCCCGAAGGTCGCTCCCTAGCTACAAGTCTAATTAACTGCGTTGCTAAGCGCCCGCTCCCTGCTAAACCAGTGGTGCGAGCGGGAAGAAGCGTTAACCTTCAACAGCCTCACTCCGGATTGGCTCTTTGGTTGCTATGATACTCACGGTTGGAATTCCAAATATGGAACTTGACTCCAAATTCACCCCTATAACTGCTCTGGCCTCGATGAGCTTCATTTGACTGGAGCCGAACGCTGTGGGTGACGTCACACTCACTTAGTCCACCTCTTTATACAGTCTATGATTGAAACGCTGGTAATTTAGTGGAAGATGTATAGATCCAATGTCATACTGTGGAAGCCAAGCAAAGCAATAACCAATCTCCATGGGGACAAGCGGAAAAGTTGCATAATGCACCTTTTAAAACCCACTAGATTAGAAGTAGCGCTGCTCAAACAAGAATATTATCTTATTTTTTCTCTCAATCACACCATTTTCATCACTTATTCCAAACAAGATTAAAATGCAGTGTATTGCACAACCCTAGAAGACTGTTGTTTTGTATTTGGCAGCACAGTGCAGGATTTTCCCAGTGTCCCTGAACACCTCACATGTCCTTATATGGGCCGATGGTTGTTTGCCCTCTCTCCTCTGATGCATGGCTTCCTCGTGGTGCTCCCATCTGCCCCTGTTTTAAAAAATCTGCTGCTTTCTGCTCACAGCATGGCCCCATGGCTCCAGTGTCTCCCAGTCTGTTTCTATAAGTCAATGTAACAGTGCAGATGATGAAGCCTCTTTTAAGAACGACAAAATAAGCTGCATGAATGAGTGAAATGGGTGGAAATTTGAATCCACTTGCACTTGTATTAATGTAAGATAGGCCTGTCACAATAATCACTATATCGAGTTCTCGTTCAGTACATGAAAGCTGGAACTATTTATTTTGGGGCTGAATATTTATCATGGACTTTTTATTTGCAAAATTGGGGAAATTTTTGTTATTTTGGTTGAAATACGCGCAAGATTTGAGCTGTAGAGGGTTGAATAAGTCACTTCGACACACATCTTGCTTTATTTTATTTGTATCAGTGGGATTAAATTATTTCAATATTATATCTTGCTTCAAAATTTGTTATTGTGACAGGCCTAATGTAAGTCTTTGTGTTTATCATGCCTTGGACCAGTTTCAAGCCTGGATAAAAAGATTGAAGCCACGACTAGAACTTTTATATTTGTGCATTGGGTTTGGACACTCAGACACACTTTTCTAAGGCAGATAGTAGTTTCTCCCTCTCTGCAACTTCCCAAACATTATTAAAACATTTCAAACTACGCTGGGGGTAGGATTAGTTAGTACCTCTTGTAATCTTTAACGGATTTGTTTCATATCAGGTTTTCAGACTGCCGTGGCTACTGGGTACTTGTTTTGTAAAAGTATTATACAGTAGCAGTGCTGTTGTTGCCAGATGTGAAGTGCAAAACGACGTAGCAAAGGGTTCTCTCTCTCTGCACAGTCAGTTTCCAGATACAAGTGGCAAGATGTAAAATTTTCACCCTGTATTACCTCACTGGCTCTGTTCACTTTCACACCCAAATCTGATTATCATCTGATTTCTGGGCCTTTTAAGATTATTAAAAATGAAATGTAAACCCCCAAATCTGATGGGAGTGATGGGAGGGACTGGGATCAGAAAGAAATGTGATGATTTTGCTGTTTATATGTCATTTTATTAATCTTATGATTCCAAAAACCTTTGAATAATCAGATTTGGAGTGCTCGTGTAACTGCAGCCGCTGTTTATAACTATAGAGGTTATGCACTGACGTCATTTTATTTGAAAGATGCTCCTCAGCGTTCTGTCTGAGTGGCACTGAGGCAGAACCATAGACTGTATATATAAATGGACATGGCTAACTTGCTAGCAGCTGCTTTCCAAATAGGAAGTGAGCACTGGCGCTCTTC
>KN475058.1:18177-34606 GCA_000787095.1 Periophthalmodon schlosseri
TGGAGCCGGAAGCGTGTCCATGATCACTTCCTATTTGAAACGTGGCGGCGGCTGCAGGTTTGCTATGTCCATTTATATATGTACAGTCTATGGTCTTAATAAAACACAGACCATTTTACCTGTTTTCCACGATCGCCCTTGTGCTTCTGTCGGGTCCGGTCAGTTGTGACGATACAGATATGGTCTTATTATATCACATTACCTTTGTCTGTTTCTCTCGTTGGCAGTTGGTGCTTCCCGAGTACCTGATCCACTTCTTCTTCTGTGTCATGTTTTTCTGTGCGGCCGAGTGGCTCACCCTCTGCCTCAACCTCCCCCTGCTGGCCTACCACGTCTGGAGGTGGGTCTGCTGCTGAAGTCGCATTTTAATCAACAGGTCTTTGTTTAATGTTGAACTCTGTCAACTCTAAGAAAAAGGCTTTATACACAATATGGATTTTTACACCACAATAAGAGTCATTTGTTTAATATGCTGCTGTTCTGATATAGACCAAGACCATTTAAATTCAAAGGTTAAATTTGCCCTATTTTCATATGTAATTACATCAGTATCAAATAATACTCATTTGATTTATTAAGTTTTGATACGGGCGACAGTGGCTCAGTTGGTAGAGCGTTTGTCCACTGATCCGAAGGTTGGCGCTTCAAATCCCGCTTTCATAAAAACATCATTGGTTGAGTGGTCAGATCCACTGACCCACAGGTTGGCGGTGTGATTCCAGCTCCCACAAATGAATACGGTCGTTCACACATGTTTAACACACAAACCCTGCAGATTTGGGCTGAGTTCTTCTCTCAAACTGAAAACACTCCGTTCCACTTTGTGATGTCATGTGGTAATACAGGAAGTGCTCCGCTGTGTTTTTAAACTCCACACACCTTCACTAGAATCATTTGGGCGATTTTAGCCGTGGAATTGCCAATTTCTACTGAACTAAAGGTCAAAGGAGCTGTTGACTTAAAAACTACCACTTCATGACATCACAAGGTGGAACGGAGCATTTTGAGCTTTGGAGATGTAGACAGACTAATAATAAAGTGTTACTCAAACATGTGTGGATGAAACAAAACACAACTCCAGGTCTTAATAATAAAGTGTTTCTTAAACAAGTGTGGATGAAACAAAACACAACTCCAGGTCTGTTTTCGAGGAGGGAACAGCAGTAGAACATGACTTAAAGCTACAAGAGTCAAGTTTGCGTAACATAGGCCCAGAAAGTTTTAAAGGTAAATTGGGGCGTTTACTTTTTTTCTTTTTTTCCCCTGGATTTTGGAGCACTTTCTCTAAATGGGTTGATGTTTTGATGATTTGATTTTTTTTAATTTTTTTTTTACTTTGTGCTATATACTTAAACTTTTAAATAATAACCTTGTATAAAAAGTGTAGTAATCTTGCTTTGTCGTGTTGTAGGTATACGAGTCGCCCGGTGATGAGCTGTCCGGGCCTGTACGACCCCACCACCATCATGAACGCTGATATTTTGGCCTATTGTCAGAAAGAGGGCTGGTGCAAACTCGCCTTCTACCTGCTCTCGTTCTTCTATTATCTCTACGGGTGAGGACGAGCGCTCCTCTCATGAATATACATTTTGCGTATACTAGTCTATGTGTCTTATACCTGCTCTCAGAAGAAGAGGAAGAGGAGGGAGGAGGACGGGGTAAAGGAAGGAATGGAGAGAGGGTGAGAGAGGAGAAAAGAGGAGATGAGGGAGGAGGGGAGAGAGGAGAAAAGAGGAGATGAGGGAGGAGGGGAGAGAGAAGAGGGCGTGATAGTGGGAGAGGAAAGGGGTAAATGAGAAGAGTGTGCAAAGATTTAACTTGCCTTCATGTGCAATTTATTTCTGAGGTTGGCTTTGACAGTTTTCTATAGTTATATTTCTAAAAGAATGATCTGGGCTCAGATAATTTTTGTTGTGGGGGTTCAAATCAGTTAAATGTGCAACATAACATGTCTTTATTTATGCTTAAAATAAAGATAGAAGTCTTTTTGCCTAATGAAAACTAAACTGTTGTCCATCTCCTTTATCTAACTCCCCTCTCCTCTGTACAGAATGATCTACGTGCTGGTGAGCTCCTAAAATGGCCGACGTTGAAGGACAGATCCTGCATGTTTCAGTAAAGCCTCTGGACTTTGCCTGAAGTCTGGGCTGGACTCTGGGCACTGCTGTGGACAAAACCAACCAGAACAACGCCATTTTAACCAGTGAACTCTTAACTCCACTACAGCTCATAGCACTATAGGTAAACGTAACAGGAAAACTCCAGATGGATTTAAAGATTTTTTTTTTATTTTGAATGCTGTGGTGATTTTTATGCTTGGGGTTTAAATAATAAATACAGCTGTTTTTTGTTCCAGATGTTTTGAGTGTTTACAGGTGTAGATAGGACTTCTACAGGTGTGGAGTTTGAAACTGCAGTGAATATAGCGCATTTCTCTCAGTTAACTTCAGATTCTGGGCTTTGATGGTAAAAAAAACCTGCCCCTAGTGGATGATCATCGACATGACAGGAAACGTATATTATAATGGGACCCCTTCAGATCTTGCGTTTGTTTTAGTACCTAAAAACATACTCCACTTGAATGCATCTTGACCATAGACTGTATATATAAATGGACGAAGCTAACACGTTAGCCGCCGCGTTTCAAATAGGAAGTGAGCATGGGCGCACTTCCGGCTCCATCGACTCTTGCGCCAATTCACTTCAATTCAGGCTCGTCATTTTGGTCTTAAATGTTCGTATTAACCCTCTACATGATCCTGGGGTTTTTATTTCACTATTGTGTCCCTAACTCAAGATGAGAACATTAAGAACAGACAAATCAGGCGCCTTCTTTCCCTGTGGTCGCTCCCGTTAGCGTTCGCAACCAGTAGCTCAAACCAGCTACCTTGAACAGCCTCGCTCCGGATTGGCTCTTTGGTTGCTATGATACTCGCAGTCGGAATTCCAAATATGGACCTCTGCTCCAAATTCACCCCCATAACTGCTCCGGCCTCGATGAGCTTCCTTTGACCGAAGCCGAACGCTGTGGGTGACGTCACGCTCACTCAGTCCACTTCTTTACACAGTCTATGGTTTTATCACTGAGACGTTGCACAGGGACAATCACGTCTGGTTGTCAAAAACATGCTTCGAACTACCGTAAACTTTTGTATCAACTTTTTATTTTTTCATCATGTAATCCCTGGAAAAGAACTGCAATATTTTTTCCATTTCTGTAGAAAACCACAGCCTTGTGTTTGGTATCCCTTTAATTAAAAAGGTAGATTCAACAGTAAAAGACTTTAAATTGTCTAGATTTAGAAGGTTTGTATTTTAGTAGCAGATTGTGGTGCCAAACTGTTGAGTGTACCTTTTTATGAAATTTGTCTTGTGATTTTTTTTTTTTTTTTTCACCAAATATTCCAGTTTATTTATTCAGTGTTTTATAATTTTATTTTATTTTGTGTTTGGAAATATCAAAGAAGCACTCCTCACAGTCTTGTCTCATTCACACCTGTGCATTTTTAGTCCGTTTGGATCAAGTTTAGTAATAATTTATTGCCATTTTAAATTGTCGTCAGGGAAACGGAAGTTAAATTTTTGTTTTAGATCCCAACATGTCGCAAACAAAATGTGGACTAGTTTTTATTTGAGTCTGAATAAAAATCTCCCACTGTTAATAAACGTTGTGTTGCTTACGTCCATATTTACATTTATTATAGGGCTGCAATTAACTCATTATTAAAGGGACATGTTACACTGTTTTCTAATCTGTTATGTTTCCTCGTCACAAACAGACCTGGAGTTTTTTTGTTTCATTCACACATGTTTAACACACAAACCCTGCACATTTAGGCTGAGTTCTTCTCTCAAACAGAAAACACTCAGTTCCACCTTGTGATGTCATGTGGTAATACAGGAAGTGCTCCACTGTGTTTTGAAACTCCACACACCTTCACTAGAATCATTTGGATGATTTCAGCTGTGGAACTGCCAATCTCAACTGCCAATCTTTAGTTCAGTAAACTTAAACTACCACTTCATGACATCACAAGGTGGAACAGAGCATTTTGAGCTTTGGAGATGTAACAGACTAATAAAGTGTTACTCAAACATGTGTGAATGAAACAAAACACAACTCCAGGTCTGTTTTTGATGGGGTAAAAGCATTAGAACATGACTTAAAGCTCACACGAGTCAATTTTGTGATTTTTCAATTAGTTGTTCGATTGTGAAAGGTCCAAAAATGTTTTTATTGATTTTGATGCGACTTGTGTAACTTCATACTTGAGTCTTGTTTATTTAGTCTAATGTAATTTCAGTTCATACAAGTTTAAATAACAGTTGTTCAATTTCTAAACAAGAGAATTATTCCAGCTGTCAGTTGCGTATAGGTAGAATAATTTTTTTTTTTTTTAATGGTAAACAGTCACATTTTCATATAGCGCTTTTCCACCAAGTGCTTTACATCAAGGAACCACTCACCCATTCACACACACATTCATACACCAGTGCAAGCAGACATGAGGGTGAGGAGGGTTGAGTGTCTTGCCCAGGGACACGACAACAGCGTTCATCTTTTACTTGAGTACTTTTTTGCTCCGGTATCTGTATTTTTACTTAAGTAACACAATTGACAGCACTGTTTTAAGTGAATGAAACAGACACTTAAACAGTTCCTCTTCCTTTAATTTCTTGACATAAAAATCCATATATTAAAGTATTCTCTTAAAGTGCAGTCATCACAGAATACTATGCCCTATTATTAGAATTATTACCACTATCACCCACAATCAGAGAAAGATACAAACGTGATTTTAAGATTTGGTCATGTTTGGATCACCGGGACACGCATCTCTCTGTTGGCCCGTCTCTGGTCTCCTGGTACAGCACAAACCTGTCCCGAAACTCATGAAGGAAGTTATATTGCTGCAAGAAAAAAAAAAAAAAGCACAAACAAACACCATCACGGTCTTTCCCATTTATAAGTGAGTAGAAACAACCTGGACTTTAATATTGGCATAACAAAAATGACACTTTCTTCTTCATTGTATTGCCACGAACAGGCCCGTCGACAGAAATTTGGGGGCCCAGGGTGAGAAAAATTGTCTTAAAATGTTTGTATTAACCCGCTCTACATGATCCTGGCGTTTATTTCACTATTGTGTCTGTAAATATAGTCCACTTCTTTACACAGTCTGTGCTTAATACACATCTGTAGCTATTTCCTTGTGACAGTTACAAACAGGTACTCCATGTATTTCTTTCCCTTTCGAGGCTGAAGTGATGTTTTTCTTGTCGTCTGACCGATGCTTTAAAATGTCTGGTGTTTGGTTTTGCGTTGGACTCACTTTAACGGTCTGGATGGCTCCTCCTCCCCTGTGCTCCCTCAGGATCTCTATGGCTTTGTTTGGGGTCATGGTCAGAGACAGCTGCAGCAGGAGACACGCAGCAACTGGAAAATAAGAGGAGAAATAATGATAATATTTAATAATACAGCGAGAGAATGTTGAAAGTAATGATCTATGCAGTACTTACTTAACCCAGAGCGCCCCAGTCCTCCATAACAGCTGAAAAACAAACACGTGAATACACAGACTTTAATACAGTTACTAGATTAAACTGTTGTACTGCTTATACAATCGGAGGCACACTGATTTATAGGGGTGTAAATACATTGCAATACAAAAATGTGCACATGTTGCTATTAGGCCTGTCACAATAACAGACATACTGCGATAAACGATAATATTGAAACTACTGTATGCCTCTGACTCAATAATAATGATAAAGATAATCCCAGTAAACCATTTTTAAATAGACAGTGTCATTAAGAGGCCTGAGCCGCAAAATAATAACAGAATGAACCAATAATCAGCCATAGAAGTTACTTTTTCAACCCTCTGCAGCTTAAATCTTAGCGTTTTAATAAAAAAATTGCATAAATCTCCCAATTTTTGCAAAGAAACTGTACACATGATAAATATTGACCCCAAAATATATAGTTCCTGCCTTCATATACTGAACGATAAGCTGATATAGTGATTATTGAGACAGGCCTAAGAGCTGGGTTTAAAAACTGTAGGATTCTTTTTAGAAGCACGTCTCTGTCTCAGTTTGGTTCTCACTTAACTCTGCATCACTTAATTAGAATGATTATGTTTAATTTTGTCAGCGCTGGTAAGACTGACCCTCTGATCTACTGTAAGTGTTTCTCACTGTATGACAGTCCTCCGGTTGTTGTCCAGGCTGTGTTTCAGCTCCTCCAGGATCCTGCAGCAGTGCTCCAGCTCCGGAGCGTCTCCGTCCGAGATGGGCCTGTGATGGACCCTGAAGCCGCTCTGACCGTAGGCCTCCAGCAGAGACGGGACGCGGTATTTACTCAGCTCCCCTCTGGTGCAGAACACGAACACGTCCTGAACGCCCTGAGACTGCAGCTCCTCTGGGAAAGAGAAACAAAATGAGAATTAATCAGAACATTAATTCATAATGATTTTTTATATTGGTTTGGACTTTAGGAAACATCATGTTCTGGACATGGGGACGTTTTATTGGATTTAACTGCTAATGTTAATGATGAATTGATAGTTTTATAATGTAATTGTCAATGAATGAAATGTGTATTTTAATGTGTGTTCACCTGCCCAGGGCCTTCACCTGCCCAGGGCCTTCACCTGCCCAGGGCCTTCACCTGCCCAGGGCCTTCACCTGCCCAGGGCCTTCACCTGCCCAGGGCCTTCACCTGCCCAGGGCCTTCACCTGCCCAGGGCCTTCACCTGCCCAGGGCCTTCACCTGCCCAGGGCCTTCACCTGCCCAGGGCCTTCACCTGCCCAGGGCCTTCACCTGCCCAGGGCCTTCACCTGCCCAGGGCCTTCACCTGCCCAGGGCCTTCACCTGCCCAGGGCCTTCACCTGCCCAGGGCCTTCACCTGCCCAGGGCCTTCACCTGCCCAGGGCCTTCACCTGCCCAGGGGCTGCACCTGCCCAGGGGCTGCACCTGCCCAGGGGCTGCAGAGGGAAAGTAGCAGTGGCTAAATCTGGTACAAATCATCTTTTCTTTTGTAAGATTAATGAATTTGTACATAGTCCCTGACAAATAAAGAAAGTAAACACGTTTAAAATCTATGGACATATGGATGTTTGTGTGTATGATATATTTATGTGTGTGTATGTGCTTATTATGAAGTTTTGTTGTGTTTTTGTTTTGTTTTCTTCTTCTATCTCCATCCCATCATCATTATGACTTTTACAGCTGCGTCTCCCTCTTTTACTTTCACAAACCTCTGTGTTGGATCCCATATTTCCCTCACTTTCGTATGTCCACGTAATGCTCCTTTCTCACTTGTAAATAAACACTCCATGTTGTAAATTTTGATGTTGGCAAAATAAAAAAATTAATTAAAAAACCTGCATGTTTTAAATGTATTCTATACTAAATCCACAATATGTAACTTTTATGCCAAAAATAGATTAGAATAGGTTTCATTTTGGTTGTGTTTATTGCACTAAAAACTTGCATCTTTACTCTGAGTGGGCTTGCATCTCCATAAACCTGACTCCATAAAGAACGTTTCACCTTTTTGTGTAAAATCAAACTCTTAAACAGGACCATGAGCTCGGATCGATCACAGACTCATGAAAATGTGCCGTTTAAATCCACTTTGTATTTTTCCCCATACGTTTTCAGACAATCTTAACACTTTTTTTTGTGTTTGCTGAAGTGTGCGTTGCGTCTCCGTGGTAACTGCTGAACATTCCACCATAGACATACATGGAGAACCCCCCATAGTTTGATGTCACTGCAAAGTATCAATTCTTATATTCAAATTTTACATTACATTATATTTTTTCTTATTCTTACCAATGTCTCTCTGTAAACTTCGGCGAATATCTTTGTACTTGCAGCCTGCAGCCAAAACACAAAGGCAAAAATAAATACAATTGTACTAAAGATTTATATAAAGTTTCACAAGAAAATAATGGATAAAAATGAAACCTGGAAGTGCGCATATCCCCAAGTACTGTGAACTGCCCACTATAGAGAGAGGAAGCCTGAGGAAGACACAGAAATGAATAACCAGCCAATTTAAAGCCAAGTAACTATAATAAAAGAAGAATTACAAAAGAGAGCGTTTACACAATATGGGAAATGAATATAGACATCAAAATACAGAGGTGGGTAGTACTCAGGTACATTTAGTTACATTTTTTCACAGTACTTTTCTAGCAGAGTACTTTTACTCGCACTTACTTCAATAAAAATACTACTCAAGTAAAAGTTGTGGTTTCTCTTCCCACTGTGAGTAAGTCTAAAGTCACAAAAGGTTTATGTCGACAATATGAAATGATTTGAACATTTGCGTTTCTTGCTCCTTCAAATATGATTTAGTTTGGCTCATTTGTGTCCGTTTGAAAATATCAGATACTGTGCATTATTTAATATTTTGTCCTTCACAATGACATTCACTTCAAATTATAACTCTATATAACTCTACTATTTAAGTTACTCTTACTTGATGTCTGTGTAATCCCTCAGTCGTCCAGGTCCATTATTAAAGCCAAAGTTAAATCTGTCAACTGGACAAAACGTTGTAGGAGTGAAGACGTTTGGCTGCTCGTCCAAGCCGCTTCTTCAGTTCTGGTCAGATTACTGCTGGACACTGCCTTATATCTGTCTGAAGGGAGGAGCTCACTGCCCTGAAACTGTAAACAGCTATTGTCTCCAGTTTCAGCCTTAACGAGCCTCCATTCAACCTTAATGGCCCTGGCTGGTTCTATTGTTTTCTGTCACCTTTGTTCCTTTGTTGAGTCTGAGGATGGGGTTGTATATAGGCCCCCATTCCTGTTTAAGGAAGGATTTTCTTTCCTAACAAAAATTGCTTCTTTAACTCCCCCCTCAAACCATTTCTTCTCTCTGGCTAAGATCTGTACCTCACTATCTTCAAAGGAGTGGTTAGTGTCTTTGAGATGGAGATGTACAGTTGACTGGGGTCCTGAGCTGCTCTCGCGAGTTAAAGAAGCAATTTTTGTTAGGAAAGAAAATCCTTCCTTGAACAGGAACGGGGGCCTTAGACATCACCTGTCACTGATATACAACCCCATCCTCAAAACCAACAAAGCAAAGGAACAAAGGTGATAGAAAACAATAGGGACCAGCCAGGGCCATTAAGGTTGAATGGAGGCTCGTTCAGGCTGAAACTGTAAACAATAGCTGTTTACAGTTTCAGTGTAGTGAGCTCCTCCCTTCAGACAGATATAAGGCAGTGTCCAGCAGTGATCTGACCAGAACTGAAGAAGCGGCTTGGATGAGCAGCCAAACGTCTTCACTCCTACAACTTTTTGTTCAGTTCACAGATTTATCTTTGGCTTTTATTACTCTTACTTGACTAATTTCTTGTACCACTACTTTGTACTTCTACTTGAGTAATATTTTTTTGAAGCAATGTTACTTTTACTCGTGTACAATTTTTGAACTCTACCCACCTCGGCTAAAATATGAATAAACAAACACATTTCCACTCACCATGAAATGTGGAATGGAGTGAGTTCTTCTTCTCTGATGTCATCTTCATCTGACGAAGAATCAAAATCATTTGTTCTCATGACTTCAACTGGAAAAAAATTAAAATTAAAATATTTAATTATAAAACAAATTTAAAAAACATATAAAAAAAGCACTGTGACAAAACCTGTTAACTGACACTATACTGTAGGGCTTATTTTAGTACTTGATTAGTTAGCGTTTCATTTCTTGATTAGTCAAACGATTATTTCTATTGTAAATTTAGATTTTCAAAACATTTTTAACCAAATAAAGGTTAAAATAAGGCGACTGAAGGCTTCAAAGACAGAATATTTATGAACAAAGTGAATTATTAATGGAAATTAGGAATTGTTCATTTTACTTATGCCACTGTCATTGTTATAAAAAGGTTTGTGTTTGTATATGTTTTACTGTGTAGTCCAGATACCGTCTACGATTATCAAAATACCACTAGGATTATTTTACATTTTTTTATTTAACGATGAGTTCATTCATTGTTGCGGCCCTGGTATAGACCCGTCGCTATAATCACTATATCCACTTATCGTTCAGTATATGAAAGATGGAACTATATTTTTGGGGGTCAGTATTAATCGTGGATTTTTCTTTGCACGACCGGGAAATTAGTTATTTTTTGGCTGTATGATAAGACTTAAACCATAAAAGGTTGAATAAATAACTATACTATAATAACTATGACTCATTACAGTTGCAAACTAAGTACTAAAGTGTTTATTTATTGCAGCTCATGATTTTTGAACAACACTGTAGATTTAGAATAGTTTTTGTGGTTTAAATCTGCTCTTGGGTTTTTGTGTCAGTGGCATAAATCAGTTTCATTATTATGGTTTATCGTCTATATTTACTTCAGATATATATATATGGCATATTTGAGGGGTGAGATGTTTGATGTATGTACCATATGTTTACAGGTTTTTCATCCACCTACACCAAACTGTTATTCTTACTTAACATTCTTACTTAGCCTGTCCAGGGACGACAGGTGGAAATTAGTATTTTTGCTATAACCTGGCACCATCTTTCCTGTTTTTAAGGTCGGTGTATTGTTGTGCACTGTCCCTGTCCAAATAAAAGCAAACCATACCATATTGAACTTTAAAATGTGTTATGGTGACAGGTGTTATTGTCTACCCTGGTATATTGTGCCTAATCTGTAATTTGCCATTTAAAACTGTTTGATGTTTAGTGGCAAAATAAATATAGCAAGTATTGGGGGCATTTTGTTAATATTATGGTGAGGGGCAGAGCATAAAAGCTTTAGATTATCAGAGTCTAAATGTAAATAGCATTACTGACTCAACCATAAACATGGGGCAGGTCTGTACTGTACCTGTTATTCTAGACCTTATCTCTCTTAAACACGTGAGTTTATTTAAGTCTTTCCAAATAAACAAAATGTCATTACAGTGTTATAGCTGTGAATTAAACTTAAAACTTAAACTAGCATAAATACACGGAGTTTTACACCTATCCGATCTAAATGCGTGTATCTTTTTCTGGTTTGTTTTTATATTTGTGTTTCCATAAATAATTAAATGAAATTGTGGGAGGGGCTTAACATCGGTAATTTAAACCCCTCTTTACACACGTACTAACGGCAAAACAATACATTTAATTCAAAATACCATTATTAGATGAAAAGCAGAATTTAATGCAATATACATCTGAGAATTTAACCAGAAAATATCCACAAAATAGGCTAGAAAAAGCTTACAAATGATCGTAAACCAATCGTGGCTAACAGCTAACATGCTAACGATGCAGCGAAAATTGACTAATCAAGGAAAGTACAATTAATCCGTAAATGCACGACACGATTACAATAGTGTTATAGCTGCGCATTTAAACGTTGAAATCGTGATAAAAGTGATTAATAAAGGTTTGATTTGAACTCACCCGCGCGTGTTTGGACTGTTTTGACAGCTCCCCGTCAGCTGCGGCAACATTTGAAAATTCTGAGACCGAAGCAGCCAATCAGAGTCGAGCATTTCACGTGACCACACCCACGCGCAGAAATGTTCAAATTTACAGGAGAAAGCAGAAAACGTCACTTAAGTAAAGAATTATAAGTCAGAGTTTACATTATTTATTATTTAAGTACACATTCAAACTGTAGTAAGCAGGAAAGATGTTTTACAGATTTTATTTTACTTATTTTTTAATAGAATATGAATTAGAAATTATCTTAAAATATCTAACATGGAATAAAAAAAAAACAAACATTTATTCGTACTACAAAATAATTGACCTACTTTTACTATATGAATTCTAAAACTGTACAGCATTTGATTGACGCATTTATATATATTTTTAATTAGGTCTATTTTTTTTTATTTCATTATATATATATATAAGCTATTTGTATTTTATAATAGTAGTTGTATTTTGCAGTAGCACATAGTAGAACAGAACAGAATATCAGCCCTACATGTTGTCTGCTGTGGACACAGTCAGTGCAGTCTGCTGAGTGCACTGAGCGCGGCTCGTGCAGTTCACGCAGAGAGCGTCACGCGCGAGGAGGAGATGCAGCGACAGGACTTTCCTCGGGGAAATAAATCTTTTACGCGGATTTGATATAAAGATCGAGGGATGTGCGCAATAAGGGTTTGACTCAACTTTAACAGGTGAGTTGGGGTTTTTTCCTCCTCTTTATGCTTCTACTCTCCTCTTTGTCTTTAGCGCTACTGGGAGAATAACAAGTCTGTCATATTTATAATTACAAATGCACATTCAATATCAAATCAATATATTTTTAGGCTATTTATGTCTATACAACATAAACGTACATCTATATTTAGCCTATTTATGGTTTTATACAGTAAACTCAGTAATATTTTATACAGTAAACTATTTAGGCCACATAGTTCCCTCTGTGATGTGGGCTTCTTTTGCCATAGAACAAAGTGATAAGAGCCTCAAAGATGTAATTTAGTAGTAGAAGGACAGCTGTATTGCAGTACTAGTACTAAAGTAGTCCCTCTGAACCTGATGACTTCTGTTGCAGACTGAGGAGGAGGAGGAGGAGGAGGAGGAGGAGGAGGACCTTGGATCAGACCTGGACTTCCTGTGGTTTTGGCTCCAGTTTTACTTCCTGCACAGAGGGGCCACTAGCAGAGCCCACGGCCACCGGAGTATGTACAACCAACCAATAAGTACTACACATTACTTATATGCAAATGTACAATATATTGCTTTGTCTGAAAAGTTCCACGGCATGGCATTAAACTTATCTATCTTGCATTTGCAGTTTTTATTGCTGAAAAACGCGCATTTCGCTCTGATTTTGCACACCTCACCACGGATCTCACTTCTAACTAATGCCACAGTGTGAAACATTCCAGGCAAAGCAGTAACATCCACACTGAGACAAGCAGAGCGTAAACCCTCCACCCGAAAAGTTACACAGTGCGGCTTTAGAAATCAAGGTAGGAAATGTAAATTGACAAACTGGATATATTAAGATATATTATTTCTTTCTAAACAGGAAGGTCGACTGTTCTGTGGGATAATCCTCTGACAAAAGTTGCTCATTTTTGTGACGTTTTTGTGAGGCGTGTTTTCAAAACGCCTCACGTTTCTGGGAGGTCACTGCTTTGTGTCTTTTGTCTTTTATCGAATCTGAAATCTGAGACTGGGGTCAGTGTAGTATTAATGTTACTTCCTTTTATAATGTAATATGATTAGTTCTAAATAAACATCTTAAAGTCATGTTCTAACGCTGTTGCCTCCTCAAAAACAGACCTGGAGTTGTGTTTTGTTTCATTCACACACGTTTGAATAACACTTTATTATTAGTCTGTCTACGTCTCCAAAGCTCAAAATGCTCTGTTCCACCTTGTGATGTCATGAAGCGGTTAACAGTTAACAGCTCTTTTTACCTTTAGTTCAGTAGAGATCGGCAATTCCAGGACTGAAATCATCCAACTGATTCTAGTGAGTTCAGTAGAATCGGCAATTCCAGGACTGAAATCATCCAACTGATTCTAGTGAAGGCGTATGGAGTTTATAAACACAGTGGAGCACTTCCTGTATTACCACTCGATGACATCACAAGGTGGAACAGAGTGTTTTCAGTTTGAGAGAAGAACTCAGCCTAAATATGCACACAACTCCAGCTATGTTTGTCATGCAGAAACAACATTATAACATAAAATTCTGGCCTAGTTTTACCTAATTAGAAAACCTGTGTGATTAGATTAATAAAAGACAACGCCTTTAGTTTGTAAAATGAAGCTTTAAACTGTCAGAAAAATATCTCCCTTGTGTAAAGTGTCTCTGCATTTTGGCTGGAGTTTAGAAAAAAAGGTAGAGGGGTTCTGTTCGGACGCAGCTCTACTTCCTGTATTTTCGTGCTTTTCTTCTCAACCTTCTTTCCACAAACTGCCACGTAACTGATATAAAACTATGATAAATATTGACCACAGATACTGTCCCACCAAACCAAGACATTAGAAAAAAACATGAAAACCTGCAGATGCACTTTAAAGTTACAATACTGTATTTAAACCTATGAAATGAAGTGGTGAAACATAACAAAGTAAAAAGTACTGCACTTTTATAGTAGTTTATAGTTAGTATACATTTTAGGTATCTGTACTTTACTTAAGTACTTTTTACAGTGGATACATTTTACTTAACTACATTTGAGAGCAGTATCTGTACTTTTACTCCACTACATTTTTGAACAGGACTGAAAAGTAAAAGTATTTTACCGACAGCTGAGGGTTTATTTTTAACACGTTCATAATTTGAGCAAAACAAAAATATACAAATAAAAACAGATAGAAAAAACTATTGATTCAGTTGTTTCTGTTGAACAAAATTCAGCAAATCTTTATCAAAGTCACTACATTTGAAGCTTCATAAGACTCAGAATCTGTGCGAAATACTTTTACTTTTTACTCTTTAAGTACATTTTTAACAGATACTTTAATACTAGATGTTTTCTCGTGTGTGTTTTACTTTTAACTGAGTATTTTTTGACTCTGGTATCTGTACTTTTACTTAAGTAACACAGCTGAGCGCTTCTTCCACCTCTGATGACTTGTGTTTTCGCTGTGGTCCACATTGTTGTTTGCAAACTGCAGTGGTTTGTTTTGAGCAGGTCATGAAGCCTCAGGAGGCCGAGCTCGTCGGTGAAATCTCAAAGGTAAAACTCCCTTCACCTCCATTATCCACTGCTCTTAAAGAGACAGGACACGATACCAGACAAAAACATACGACTATTACTGCTGCTCCTGCTCCCTGTGCAGGTCTGTCGAGAAGAAAACATGGGCTCGGTCAATATATAAATATGAACATGTAATTGTTAATTCTGTCTGTTAATAATAGTGATGATGCGTTAGACCTGGATCGCGCTTTTCCACACTCAGAGTTGCTTTACAGTTTTGTGCCACAGACTGTTTAAAGAAGTGACTGAGTGAGCGCGACGTCACCCACAGCGTTCGGCTCCAGGCAAATGAAGCTCGTCGAGGCCAGAGCAGTTACAGGGACGATTTGGAGTCGAGTTCCATATTTGGAATTACGACCGCGAGTATCATAGCAACCAAAGAGCCAATCCGGAGCGAGACTGTTGTAGGTAACGCCCCTTCCCGCCCGCACCGCTGGTTTAGCAGAGGGCGGGCTCTTAGCAACGCTGTGAATCAAACCTGTTGCTAACGCTAGCGGGAGCGACCTCGGGGAAAGAAGGCGCCTGATTTGTCTGTTATTAATGTTCATATCTTGATTCACAGACACAATAGTGAAATAAAAACCCCAGGACACAGACACAATATGAAATAAAAACCCCAGGATCATGTAGAGGGTTAATACGAACATTTAAGACCAAAACGACGAGTCTGACAGCAGCAGGTACAGAGAGAGGACACAGTTTTTACAGAGAAAGTGAATTGGAGCCAGAGTTGAACGCGGCGGCGGCAGGTTGTCCATTTATACAAACAGTCTATGTTTTCACTGGTTCCCTGGTGTCATAGAGCTGGGTAAAACCATAGCTCGCAGTCTGAGCAAACATCATGGATTTACTATAATATCTGGAGGGTATTGCTCTGTTAAACCTGTCGTGAGTTGGACTAGTGGCCAGACTATTGCTACTGCAGCCAAAAAATTCCCCTGCGGCGTGGAGGAGCAGCGGCTCTACCCCGAGCTGTTGCTGTGTATTTTAATGACACCTTTCCTTTCCTTTCGTTGTTGCCTGTGTAGCTGCAGTCGATGGTGTGTGAGCTTAAAGTGGGCTTCAGCAGCGCCCTGTCGGAGCTCAGTCAGATCCAGAGCTCAGACTCATATCTCAGAGACGAGCTCGAGGAGAATCGCCGCGGCTGCCACAAGAGGGCGCACCGCCTGGAGACGCTGGTGGAGGCTCTCAGGGTAACAATACCACTTTAATACTTAGAATACAGCCACAGTCTATTAAGAGTAAAAAAAAAACACTTAGGTCAGATTCCATATGACACTTAAATGTGCACTGCTCGTTTCCATGGAGATGTTATTGCTTTGCCTGTAATGTTCCACAGTATGACATTAAATGTATCTATCTCAATAGAGACAAGCAGGTAATGCCACCGGGCCAAGTTACAGATTAGATCAGTGGAGAGGCGAGCGCGCTCACTGTAAGAATGTTTTTCCAAGGTATTTTTGACCACAAAATAGATGATAGATAGATTTTGTCATTCCACGCAAAGCATTAACATCTCCATGGAAACAGAAAACATACATAGTGCATCTTTAACTGTGATGAGTGTTTCCAGGAGGAGTTGACTGTGATGAGATTTCAGATCCTTCAGTTGTACAGCCACAGACCGAGACCTCAGACTGAAGCAAACAACAGCTCCACCAAACCCAGAGACAGGCAAGTACCAGCAGAACTAGACCAGGACTAAACATGGA
>KN475060.1:9262-24113 GCA_000787095.1 Periophthalmodon schlosseri
TTCAGATTGGTGACGATCATTTATTAATTTACTTTTATTTTTATTTCAGATACAAATAGAATGATGCAATGACAGGGGTATGGGGCCAGTGTATAAGGATAATGGATGGATTTATGGTGCACTATTATGGCATTATGGTAAACTGTTACTCATTGTAAAAATTCATCTATCTAAAATCAAAGGAGAATTTAAGGGGTTCCTTGATGACCTTGGTAACTGGAGCAATTAGCCCAGAGTAAGATTTTAATAAGAAATTCATTCAGTCTGTAGTGTTGAAATCCAGTGTTACTGAACAGGGTGAGGCCAAACAGCCCATCCATGAATGCCCTCCATATTTTGTGATCAGCAAAGAAGCGAATCCTTCTGAATCTAGAAACAGATCAAAATCAACCATTAAACCTTATAATACAGAAAACACAGATAAATACAATACAGTTCTAACCTTGTCTGTCAATGTCTGTATCTTCTTTTCCATCTGCTTGTGTTTTGCATCCGCCTTGTTTTTCATCTTCTCAATTGTCTCTGCAGATGTCTTACGCAGCTCAGCTACCTCCAACTGCAGCTGTCAGCACATCCATACATAATATTTCATACAATTTTAATGAAAATGTATTAAAATGTCTATTCTGTATCTCACCTCTTTAAACCTTTTTTGCAGCATCTCATGCTCAAATGCAAGATTATTTAGTTCAATTTCCTTTTTGTTGTCAAACTTTTTGGACCTATACTTCATTTTATTTTGAAGCACAGCTATTTCTTCTTGAATTTCCGTCAGATTCTCAATCACTTGTTGATTCTCCAGCAAAACTTGTGTCAGCTCCTTTTCAGTTTTATTGAGGTTAGTTGACTCATCTGCAACAATTTGCTAAGAAACAATGCCAGAGAAATAATACTAGGTCATCTTGTGCTGCGCTGCTCATGTCAATGAAAGTATGTTTTTATTTAACTTAGGTCTAATGTAATTTATTTACATGTGTGCACCATGCAATACATTGGTGTATAGTGAACATCAAGCTATCATTAGTAATTAGACTAGCCAACCCTTTTGTATTCACACAAATCATGACTAGATGCTATCTACGTTACTGCAGTCTCATAGTGTGCCAGCTTTGGCCTGACAGAAGAAGACCAGAGAGCACAGATGAGCTTCAACAAAGGCCAGATGAGGGGAGGGGCACATGTTTCACATCTGCCATCTACTGGTGAAAAAAAATCAAATAAATGTATGGATGGTAGCTTTAATGCTGCTATAGACCCTGTGTGCTGTAGCTCTGTTTCAATTGTGCTGCATGTACAATGACCTCCTGAAACCATTAATGGATGTAAAAATGTTTTACCTTAAGTTCATTTTGGACATCAAATTTCTTTTCTGTATTCTTAAGTAAGGCTTTTGCCTCTTCATATACTTCTTTATCTTTCTTCATCAGAGTCGAGATGAATTTGTTCCAGTTGTCCCTGACCTGGCTGACTTCAGTTTTCCTCTTATTCTCAAGATCCAGTTGCAGCTCATCATGCATCTTTTCAATCTTGGCCTCAGCATCTTCAATGGAAAAAGATTTGCTGACTTGTTTTCTAGTGCTAGAGATACATCTTAGAGTAAGCTCTTTACCTTGGAGTTTCTTTTCTGAAATTGTTCTCATATGAGCCATTTCTTCTTGATGTTTCTAGACATTTAATAGAATATATTGGTAAGAAAATTATTGAATTAATTTCACATGTAAAAAGGGCATGTTACCTTTTTAAGCTCCATGATTGGCGTTTCAGTGTCCACTTGATGTATGTCTACCAGCAGAGATGCCAAATCATTTCTAAGTTTTTTCTCTAGTAATGTTTGTTCAGTCTGCAAAGCCTCTTTTGAGGCTACTCCATCAGTGTTGAGCTCACAAATTGTATTTTGATGTTCACAGAGAAGATGCCGCATTTTTTGTCTATAAACCTAGAGGAACACATTTGTGTTAAACTATGTATTGATGTAGCAGAAATATATATAAAAATATATAATACCTTAATTTCTACTTGAAGTTTGATTTCTGTTTCCTCCAGCTCTTTGTCCAGGTTTTTAAGTTCAGCTTTGGCCTCCTTCAGCTTCCTGTCGGTGATGTCCCAGAAGGCACGCACCTTGTCCCTCTCAAGCTGAAAATAGTTCCTCTCCTCCCTCTCTCGATCAAGTTCCTCCCTCAGACGGATGATGTGGTCCTCCAACTTTATAAGTATTTTGGTGTTTATAAATATAACTGAATTACAGATTATACACTGCGTTTCAAAGTTTTTTTTTTAGGACAACAAACACTATTATATTAACTTTAATCGTGTTAGACTTTTTAGAAATATTGGCCTAAGAGACTAGGCTAACTGTAGCATAGCTGCGTTAAATTGCTGACCTGTTCTTTGGACATCTCATCCTTGGTGAGGCCATCTATCAAAATAGGCGTTCTTGATTTTTCAGGCTTCTTCTTACTTGAACCTTTTTTGGGCGGCTGTAAAAAATGACTTCATAAAACCACAGGCCAATAACTTGATTACTGAGAAATGTTAAAAGATGCGGGTGTAATGGGAATATAGCGTAAAGTTTACTGTAGAATTACAACAAATTAAAAGGTAATCATTTTAAACAAAACATATTCTCACCATTTTAGACCCCAAAACTCAGCTTTCAGAAACAAAAAAAAACAAGACAAAGTTGTGAAAAATATCCTGTTGGTCATTTGGAGGAGCGCATGCGTTTTCGAGCTATGAGGATGCTGCCATGGCAACAAGACAACATAAGGGTTTTGCTGGGCAATTTCTCAAGATGGCGCTCTAAAACAAATTACACATTAAACTACGTGAGCTTGGGGCTACTATACATCTAAATATTTATACACACACATTATATACCTATGTACAAGATACACCTTTTTCACAATTGTTACCATAAAGAAGAAAACATTCAAATTATTTAACATTAGTTTATTTATGTCAGAATTGAATTTCTTAAAACATGGCATATAAAATACCAATTACATACAGGGTAAAACCGTATAAAGTGTCAAAGTGATGTTCAAAACACTGGAACATCAAATAGGTCACAGAGGCCCTCGCTTTCATCCAGATTACAGTGGTATTCATTGATTGGGGGTGGTGACAAGGGAATAACTATAGAAATAAAAAAGTAGTGATTTGGTTTTTGAGTTTTATTTTTTAATAGTTACAAATATGTCATGATCACTTACCCTCAGGAGCCACAAACTGATAGGCTTTGCTTGGATTATTTTCTGTATTAATATCTAAAAACAAAATAGTAATTCTATTTCAACCCTTAGGGGCTCAAATGTTGCATTTTGCGTAACAGAATGTTACCTTTAGATGGGTCAAGAAGATCTCTGATATTTTTTGAAAAACAGTGAACTGCAAAGAATAAAAAAAAGCACTTCACTTGTATTGTGATGATCATAATAGTTAATTTACAACCATGTGAAACTATAGAAACTCACATCCAGACATGCCAGTTTTATTAGATTCTAGGTCCAGAAATAATGTCTGAAGTGTCCGTATGTTTCTTTGACTGGGATTTTCTGAAGGTTGACAAGATAAGGACTGGATTTGCTTCTCTGTTAAATTATCCAGAGCTAACTGAGCACAATGTAGGATTTCCTTGGATGGTGGAACTGGTAACATCACAGCTTCTGAGTTGTCTGCGCGTTTATTAAGAAGTACAACATCTACTGGCCCGTTGGTGCTTTTCAGATGAATCTGGTAAGTTGTTGGACCATCTCTGACCTTAAAAATAAATAAATAAATAAAAATAAAATAAAATAAAAACACAACAATAAAAATACCATACTTACCGCTTTGGGAATAGGGACTTCTAGTTGTGTCCCAGAAGGTGCTTGTAGAGCTAATATAGTATGGCCTTGTTGAAAATGAAAAATAATTTTTTTTAAAAAGACCTTTTTGGTTTATACACACTATCTTGCACAACGACTATCCATGTTTTGGTAAATCAGTACATACCACTGAAGGAGTTGCAGATATCCTCATGGCTGACATAGGATAAAGTGAATGTTTGTTAAGGCTTATTTAACACACAGTGATCTCATTATTTGCATGTGTGACCTTAGGAACATCAGTAAATGCATTGTAATTTAAAAAAAAATCATCCACAAAAAAAGAATATGCTTTGTGGTCTTCGTATATGTACTTGATGCTCTGCCGAACCCAGTGCAGTTGGAGATCAAGCATCTCTTCTCTCTCCTTCAATTCTTTTAATTCACACTTTAAAAGCATGTGTCGTCTGCTTATGTTAACAGCACTGCCTCCTGGAAGTATTCCCCTTGTTTAAAAAAAAATTTAAATATCAATACAATTTGTAAAATATTTATAATCTGAAAGGATATGGCATGGTAAAGAAAACTTACTTCCATTGCACAATATTTTTGGTGATTTTCTCAATCAAACCAATGCCCTCCAACACATTTGTGATGTCATAGATTCGCCTTTTTTGAGTGACAGCCAAGACTTTCACTGCCTGAAGAAAGAACACACATGGCATTGTATGAAATATTAAGTTTTATACAAAGAATTGGGAATTTGTTTCACCATAATCAAACAAGGAACGGTGCAAATCTACTGTCTGCTTAAGTATAAAGGATTAAGACTGATCTTACTGATGTTTACTTATTGATTAACAGTGTAAAAAAAATAATAAAAGCATTAGGTGATGGTAGAAAATCTGCTTTGAACAATTCACCTGAAAAGACGACTGACAGATAATTTATGTTGATTTAAAATCATTGTTGATAATAATTGGTTTTAGAATTGCATTAGCTTAGCTTTTACAATATTTTATGAGTCAGTGTGGGCTTCAATTCTGCCATACACAAAATATAGATTTTGCAATATAATTTGTAATTTCAGGGTGTTTTTGAGAGTTTTAACTTGGTTTGGCTTGGATGGTATCTCGTTGCAGATAGTGACAGAACATCAAAACAAGTGGTTTAATTGACTGTTGGACAGCAATACTCACTTCTTTAAGATCAAGTCGTCCACCTTCAGAATTATGCATTAGTTCCACAAATCTTACAGCAATTTTGGTAAGACTCTTCAGACTTCTAGGCTTTGGAGCGAGCTCGGGCACTTCACTCTCCTCCTCCGGACTTGAGAGGGCGTCCTCGATTTCCATTCTGTCAGGACGTGATAAAAACGATATCGGACAAACAGTGTTTTTAATTACATTTTTTGATTTAGAGTCAAGTGTTTTTTGTTTGTTGTGGCATACCGTGTCCGTACTGTACCGCACTTATTCTGAAATTTGTGCAAAGGAATTACAACAATTCATACGTTTGTAGTGCATTTTTGGACCAAGGTAGAAATGTTGTTATTGCCAGGACGCGTTGTAAAATTAAATTGTATTTGTTTTGTTGTTTTGTGTCACACATTTCCTAAACACAATGACATAACTGAAGTAGCTTACCTTGTTTGGGGTCGCGAAGAGCAGCGGGAATCTGCACCGTGAAAACTAAGCTAAAACTAAAGTCTTAATAAGTGATGTGTTAATATTTTCGAATGGCTCCACCTCATAACGTAAAAGCAAATCCACCATCTTACTCAAAACTCCAACTACATCGGCGCTTACATTGCAAAATCAACAAATATTCTGGACTTTATGCCAGTGTTTACGCCCAGCAAAAAACTCGGCGGCGGCGGCGCCTCTTTCGGATCGGAAGCTCAAACTCCTGCTTTCACAATAAAAGTTCACCAATACGAGTAACGTAAAAGCGACTCGCAACGTTTTTGCTTAATTCTTTAACTTTTGGCAGCAATAATGCAGTATATTCAAATATACAATATATGTATATTTGTGTTCACACAGAAATTATCAAATGGCTTAGAGCTGTGGTCTAGGAACAAAAATATTTTATAAAAATATTTTACAATCTCATGTGAACCTATTTAGGACTCACCAAACCAGTCTTTCTTTCGTGGTACTTTTTCCTGCGTCAGTGATACACTCACGTGACGCGACTGCAGTCATATGATGCTTGTGCGGACAGTTCATAATCAAGGAAGTTATTGACAATAACACTGCTTTCGGTGGTTTGTGAATTGAAGTTGAGAAATGTGCAAAGGTTTAGTGCTGCTGTGTCTGTTTTCCGTCTTTCAGACAGGCTCGTGGGCTCAGTATGCTCCAGATGAAGTCACTGAGTTGCCCGGGATGGGCTTCAAACCGAACTACAAACAATGGTCCGGGTATCTGCAGGCACGACCGGGCAAGTTTCTCCATTACTGGTAAGAGTTCAGTATCTCACATAGGCCTATATACAACAGTCAGCAGGTCTATCTTGTTAGAGGAGCACCACTGTTGAGCCTGAGCTGCAGTCAGGGGCACTGTTAATTTAAAATACTGCGTAAAAATGTTAATTGAACCAAAAACTATACAAATAAATAGACAATTAATGGTCATATGACCGAATTCTAAATTACGTTATTGCATAGCACAATCTACTAACCAGGAAAAAAATATTACATTACCAGACTCTAGTTTACGCCAGTTTTGCACAGCCAAAATCATATTATGGGTCAGTTTGATTTCTTTAATTTGCACCACATTTAAGTTAACACAGACAGTGTTTTATATGTGCAGGTTTGTAACTTCTCAGAACATCCCATCTAAAGACCCTGTGGTGCTCTGGCTGAATGGTGGTCCAGGATGTAGCTCACTAGATGGTTTCCTTTCGGAGAATGGGCCCTTTCATGTGAGAATAATGCACTTTCGCTATGACAGTAAAACCAACTTTTGTTACATTTTACCATTACACACATTTTTGCAGGTAAATGAAGATGGAAAAACACTGTATGAGAATCCCTTTAGTTGGAACAAGATTGCAAATATACTATATCTTGAGTCACCTGCTGGAGTAGGTTATTCTTACTCTGATGACCAGAAATATGCAACAGACGATGATCAGGTGAGTCCAAATAAGCATATTATTAAAGCAAACCTAGTCCAGACAAATACCTTATGAAATCCTTTCACTGTAAAGAATGATTATGAATTTTTACATTTTCTCCAGGTTGCTGAGGACAATTACAAGGCATTACAGAGTTTCTTTTCCAAGTTTCCAAACTTTACTACAAATGAGTTCTTTATTATTGGTGAAAGTTATGGTGGAATGTACGTACCAACTCTTAGTTTGTTAGTGGCATCAGGAAAAGCAAAAATGAATTTTAAGGTAAACTCAAGTCTGTATCTCATAATGCAAACACCAGCTAAACTTTTGTGAGTGACTGTTTTTTGGTTATCAGGGGTTTGCAGTAGGAAACGGACTTAGCAGCTTTGCTCTTAATGATCAGTCACTAATCTATTTTGGCTATTATCATGGATTATTTGGAGAAGAGTAAGTTACTGGATCATGTAAATGATTAAGTGATCTATTTATTTAATGCAATGTCATTATATATGTATATATATTTTGTATTGATAAGATCATTTTTGTGCATATTGATGGATTTCTGTATTTCCAGTTTGTGGTATGATCTCACAACAAATTGCTGTGGCAAAGGTGGTACATGCAACTTCTACAATTCAAGCTCAGACATGTGTGCGACGATGGTACGTGTCCTCAACATGTGTCTCATTAACTGATATTACCGGATTAACTAGACTAACTAAACTGTCCTATTCCTGTCAGGTGAATGTGGCATTTAATATAATTTACAATAGTGGGCTAAATGAATATGCTCTCTACATGGACTGTCAAGGCAAAAATAGAGCTTATGAGACAGCAATGAGTCACCTTTTTAAAAACTTTAGAAAGAACTTTGACACACACAAGGTATGTCTATAGTTGATTTTGACACTGCCTGCATAAAGAATTCCCCTTAATCAAGTTAATTGAAGTTAGTAGGCTTCATACAGCCCTACAAGAATCTTGGAGAAGTCCCACCCTGCATCGACAGCACGGCTCAGACACAGTGGCTCAACAGAGGTGATGTGAGGAAAGCTTTACATATTCCTGATACTCTGCCCCCATGGGACCTCTGCAGGTTATTACATTACATTGTCTTATTCATGTTGTGCTGTTATGCTATATTGAAACTAAATACCATTTCTCCAATGCAGCGATTTTGTTGGTGGTAACTATACGACCCTTTACCCAAGTGTGAAGGCAGTCTACCTGAAGCTGCTCTCCTTGGGCCTTCGAGCACTTGTGTACAATGGAGATACTGACATGGCTTGCAATTTTCTTGGAAACCAGTGGTTTGTTGACGATCTTGGCATAAAGGTTGGCTAATTATCCGTACAATATAATTTCTTAGTTAAGTACTATTTTAAAATGTGTCATCTTTCAGGCCACCACAAACTACCAGACATGGCTTCATAAGGACCAGGTTGCTGGTTTTTATCAGACATTTGCCAACATCACATATCTTACAGTGAAGGTAAGAAGAGGACTTATTTTGTATTTTTTGCCACTTATAAATGAGTGTAAACTAGTCTTTGTCACTTTATTTATTGTATACTGTTATGTTATAGGGGGCTGGTCATATGGTGCCGCAATGGGCCCCAGATCCAGCTTTACACATGTTCCAGTCATTTATAACTAACAGTGATTACTGAGAATCTATTCATGTGTTTTCTGCACTAGTTTCTTATTGAGCACATTTCTCAGGGAAGTTTATGGAACAAATTACTTTATTTTTTTAGGAGCAAATTTTGGTTTTAATCTGGTCCATTTTAGAGACCAATTGCATCTTATACTGACCCACTGTATCTTAATTAAGCATAAATAGTATGTTTGCTCAATTTCCTAAATATTGCTACTGTACTTATGTGAATACAAAAGGGAAATTTTTTTTTCTTTTTTAAACAAAGTGCATTAACTGCCATTGTTCAGCTATTAAGGATAGATGTTATAACAACATGGCAAAGGAATTCTTGAAATGTACCAATGTAAATAATTTATCTTTCTTTAATTTGTTTCTTTTATTAAACAATTTACTGTTTGACACTTTCTCTGTAGTTATTCATTTACATAAATGCAAAGTAGCCAACAACAGTTTGTAAAAAAAAATAAAAATAAAAAATATATATAAAATTTTAAAAGTCCCAAATAAAATTACAATAACAAAAGGAAACTCATAAATGTCTTCTGACTCCATAACCTTTCAAGTCTACATTTAGTCCCTTACACAATTGCATTAGGCAAAATAAATCAACTAGACTTGTGTCCCACATTAACATGGCTGTAGTATTCTGGAAACCTTCAGAATAAAAGCCTTCAGTCGAATGTAGGCTTGTGACAATATTAAAATTTGGTGTCACGATTATCATGGCCAAAATAATTGCAATTAACGATTATATCACAATCATTTTTAAAGTTCCTGACAGTTAAAAAATGTTATGGATATGAATAACTATAATATAAATATTATGAGTAGGTTCCATATTTAAACAACTGTTATATTATTGGACTTTGTTGTAAGTGAAAACAACAATGATCTGAAGAGATCATTATGGATAGGTAGCTTTTTTTCTGCACATTCTGTTGATATAATGGCCATTATCCTTGTTGGCCATTGTCACGATTATATAAAATGTTCCACGAACAAGTATTGTCTACCCTTTTTATCATCATAAACCATAATATTGTTTATTGTCCCATCCCTAGTCAAATGATGGTACTTATGTTCTCAAAAGAATACATTTCAAGTCTCAAGACAACAGAATAACTCAACTCACTGTCACAGTTTGAACTTGACTAGTCATAGTTTAAAAAGTACAACAAAATATGGTGTGAGCAGCCACATGCCCATTCACTTTTAGGATTAAAAGAATAATGTGCTTTTTACACATACATAGTGTCATCAATGACCCCTTCTTTTCATCGATGTGCACAAACACAATTACCAATAGTGTAAACAAATTAATCCTGAATGTTCTAAATCACTTGGATCATAATTATTGATGGTAGCTATTGTAGTAGTTCATCTCTTACTATGTCATATCGCCATGCTTACTAAAATACAGAAATTAACAATTATATTACCCTGAATTACACCATGCAGAATGTAGTCTTATCATCAACATGTTGGTCAAAAATGATCAAATAATTGTTTTCTAACTATTTAAAATCAATCAATCAATGTCCGTTGTCATTCTATCTCCAAGTCCACAA
The DNA here is from genome assembly GCA_000787095.1 of Periophthalmodon schlosseri. Classification (NCBI taxonomy): domain Eukaryota; kingdom Metazoa; phylum Chordata; class Actinopteri; order Gobiiformes; family Gobiidae; genus Periophthalmodon; species Periophthalmodon schlosseri. The sequence goes on from KN475060.1 coordinate 19,420, forward strand.
GGTTCACATATGGTCTTTGGAGGTTTGACTTTTGACAGTACCTTGTGATGGACTACATTCTGTCTCTGCAACAGTCTCTGATGAGAGATGCCAAGTTTAACACTTCTCATGTTTTAACATCTTGATAGATCGAGTTTGATGTCGTGAGGCCAAAAATGAACGCTCCGAGCGTCACCATGACCACACCAAAGATGACCATCCCATGCCAGCTGCAGACAAAAATACACAGCTTCATCATATATTGAATATACTAAAAAATAAACAAACCAAAAATATTTCCCAATGACTTAAACAAAAGAACAGAGGTTTAAATTCTGTATAAAGTAGACTAAATCAGTCTCACCTGGTAGATCGATTGTCTGTCTCAGATAGTTTGGCTTGCATCAAGCATAAACCTAAACAAAAATAACAGCGGGATTGATCAGAAGTAAAACAACAGAGGTGACAAAAAGAACAAAAATTATATTTTACCTGGGAAAACAAATATAAAGCAGGCAGCCAGGCCTCCAATGAGTGAGATTACCCGTCCAATATCAGGTATAAAAAGAGCCAGGACAAGGGTGACTATAAACCACACCAGAGTCTGGAGGATCCTCCTCCTCTGTTCACGACGCACACACACCTCCACCTGTTCCCCCTGAAAACGCAGCCACAGCCCCTCTATCACAGCCCTGAGAACAGAGAGCTGCACTTGTTCACAATGACAAAGGCATGGCACACTCGCCTAATTTTGATTAAATAAAGTATCTGCATAGACTACAATGAACACGAACATGCTATTGTGTGAGACTAACCTCCCACAGAAGTGTAGAATCGGGTATGAAGTGACAACACAGACAACGATAAAAGCTCTTGCAAATGCCACAGCGATGTCATTTGGAGGATATGACATCAGTACATCCTGTTGGACACTCGAGCCAAATGTCAAGAAGCCACAGACACCTGAAGGAAAAAAAAACATTCATTTATTATTGAAATGTAATAAGCATATGATTACACGACAAAAACACAACACCAGTACCTGTCCCTGTATAGACAAAAAGGCAGATGATCATACTGAGCGTTACGACAAGTCCCCAGGGTTTGATCTCTTTTCTTGTCATGCTGTTAAAGACTGGCACACAGCTGACATGACACTGAAACAAAAAATAGCTCAGTTTCTAACATAAGAGACACAGGTTTGGTCCCAAAACAAAATGACGTGATACCTGGAAGCCAAAGCAGATGGTGGGCATAGCATTGAACACAGCCGTCCAAGATGTAGAGCTGTAACATAGTTGAGTATTTGTAACAATTGCTAAGATGGGACTTTTTTGTATAAATACAAGTTTAAGTATAAACTCACCTGACAGGAATGTAGCCCGGCATGTTGTTTTTATCTGGCCAAATGTACTTAATGATGACCACTATTGTAACATACCAGGTTCCTACTACACTTATTGCACTACAATGAGACAGAGCAACAACATTAAATATACAACATTTTGATATGCTATATATAAAATATAAAACATAGACAGTGAAATGTATACCTGGCATATTTCTGAAAACCAATCTCTTTGGGAATGGACAGAGGCAGTATAACCAGAACTGCCATCACGGAAATAGTGAACTTTCTATCCATGTACCAAGGGTGGCTGCCTGAACCATCATGATTTGCAGCTTCAATTACTACAAAACATGACAAAGTATAATTAATATGAAGGCAAAGAGAAGAGCAGTGATACCTTCAGTGACTGTTGCGGTGCTATATTAATTTCTAGAAGTCACACAAAATGTCTGTGTAAACCTCCAGTCGTCCAGGTATGAGCCATAGTAAACAGTTAGTAAACAGTAAGAAAAATTTGTTTCTGTCAACTTGAGAAAAAGTTCATTCGAAAACTTTGTCCAGTTGACGGAATTGAATTTTTCTTGTACTCTAAGGAAAAAGTTATAGCTAGGATTTCTTTTAGTCAGCATGTTGTTGGTAATGTTTAAACAAGTCACATGAGGTCTGTGTGCACTGAAATGTGCTTTGACAGTGTAAAACATATACTGTATACTATGTACTACAATTTATAAACTATATAACTCCACTTACAGCGATCCAGTTGATCTCCAATAACAATGAAGAATGCAATGCAGGTGCCAAATGTGTAAATGGCAATGGCTACTTCACATAAAATTCCAGTCACCTTCCCACATGTGGCTCGTACCACCTCTTGATAGGTGCTTTCATTACTGACCTAAACAAACACATATAATCATTAAACTTTATGGCCAAACCAAAATATAAATAAATAAATAAAATACCAAAGTATATATTGTATTTAAACATAACATCACTAGCATTTTTAGTCCTAATGCCCTATTCAACAAGAGAAAGATAAAATTATCACAGAAGACTGGTATTAAAATGCTAAAATACCAAACAAAATAATAAAACATAATAAAAAACATAATAAACATAATAACATAATAAATGTAGGCATGAATCTAAATGTTGTGGGATTAGATACCCACTTTTAAATGAGTCAACAGCATATTTTTGCCATAGGAAGTGAAAGGTCTGTGCTATTATGCAATACAATGGCAATCTGCTAAATGCTTTAAATGCACAGGAACAAAGGGTTTGCGCAAACCTGGGAGCAGTAACCAAGGATCACCAACCCACTGATAATGAAGATCAGCATGAACTGAAACACAACACACAAGAATATGTTGATAAATTCTCTAGAATATTGCCTCAATTACAATGATTTTTTTTTAAAAGGAAGACATCTGAGAAGAAATTGTTTTAGTATAGCCTTACCATCTGTAGCATGACTCCGGCTGTAACCCCTCCAGCCATACTAAAGGCCGCAGGGAAATTGAGTAAGCCTGCTCCCAGTGCAGCATTGACTACAATGAATACAGCTCCAATAGAGGACACACCACCACCTCTTCTCTCTGTCTCAATGTAGGGCACAGAGTCCACACTGGGGCTCTGCAGCAGCCGGGCCCTCTCTCCAGAGTCTGTGCTGCCCATTCCACGCCAGTCCTCCACATCTGAGTTGATAGCCATGTCTCAAATCAATAGAAATTTTAAAAGAAGCATCAAGGAAAACAAACTTCCTTCACTGCAGTTAATCCAGAGATAATGAAATGGTGGACATTCTGTAAGGACAAATATTTAACATAATTAGTAACCAAGAAATCATTTATTGAATGGTGTTAGGTCGACTTAAATGAATGAAAAGCGTTTCCCCATTTTTTCCACTACAAAGCGTAGTAAAATAAAAATAAAAAAAACACCGTTAGCGTAAGATCAGAGACATCACAGCAACCAAAGCTTAAAACCACATAAAATGACTGAATGAAATGAAGAAAATGATTTATCAAATATGTCTAGTATGGCCCACTTGTTTACCTGTGCATTGTACCATTACTAGCCAACTACGGGATGTTGCCCGTCTTGTCACCACCATAAGAGAGAGATTTATAACAAAACATTTAAACGACATATTAAGCATTTCACCTTAGCTGTGTGTCCGGTGCCGTTTTCTGGTGTAAAGGGCATAGATTTATCGCTTCTGTGGTTAGCAGACACACCACCATGAATAGGCGCTGGCGGCGCTGTGTTTTGATCAGGTCTGAAGGAGGGAGGAGCATGTGATTGTCACGTGACTATCACGTGACTGAAAGTTTGGGTAATGTAGTTTTGTGCGGACAGATTGGATTTAACCCTGATGATCAAACGAACAAAATACATTTACATTGAAACCGTAAACGTATTTTACATTTACATTGAAACCGTAAACGAACAAAATACGTTTACGGTTTCAATGTAAATGTAAAATACTTCATCTACATCATCTACATACTAACTCTCCGTTTCACTTGAAGTGTAAAAAACAAAATCCCTTTACTCCCATAATCCCATCACCACCTAAACTAAATGCTCAAATAAGAAAGTGCGGACTTCACAGGTTAATTTATCACCATAATTTATTGAAGTGCAATGATGTACATGACCAATAACCAGTTGCTTTTATGGCAAAATGCAAAATATAACTGCCAGGTTTCAGAGTTTGAGTTTTGAAGATTGGCTTTTTCAATTTACAGAACAGAACCAAATTTGTATCAATACCAATGAGAGCTGCATTTCTCTTTGCCAATACAGTGTAATACAGTCATTTATACTTCCACTCATCCATTTGCAGTCACACAATCAGACAAAGCCTTAAACTAGGACAAATTGGGACTGGGCTAGAATATAAAACATTTACAGTTCATCTACAGTCTGCATCCCAGACATCTCCACTTGACTGGTGTACTTAATTCTGCGGAATTTGGCAAACATGATTGACAAGAGTGACCATTTCAGTTTATGACCTAAACCAAGTAGCTGACATGAGTAGGGGTTTAACCAGTGTCATCCCCCCCCCAAAAAGTTATTATAATTATAATTATTATAATAATAATATAAGTACTTGAACATCTACAAAGCAAAAGAAAATTCATACAGCTCAATATTTAAGAAAACAAATGTTGGTTTTGTCATTTGTATTTAATTGTCCACTAAAAGTTAAGCCTTCATAGAAATTGCACAAATTCAAATGTAAGCTCAGTCACATTTACCATGTTTAGAAAGAAAATGCAAGGACTTTAAAATGACTGTTTTAGAGTTTAAACTGAAACCAGTGTGAAGAATATCTAACAAAGAAATCTGCTAC
>KN475060.1:24199-46348 GCA_000787095.1 Periophthalmodon schlosseri
GGATTTCCTCCTCTAGCACTTTTGATTTTGTAGCTCAATGTCATCGAACCTCTCTACTTTGTGACAGCATGGATTGCATTAGCCAGGTACTCCACATTCCCAGAGGACACACCTGCCATAGAAATTCTGCCATCCTTGGTCATGTACACAGAAAACTCCTTTGTTAGACGTTCAACCTAAAAAAAACCCAAAAAAAAACAAAACACAAAGACTTATAAATTTAGAAAATAAAATAAAATATCAACAACACTGAATACACACCTGTTCTGGTTTGAGGCCTGTAAAGCAAAACATCCCAATTTGGTCAATGACATGCTGCCAGTTGTGAGTGGAACCTTCCTTCTTCAGACCAGCCACCAACTGTTCCCTCATTTTGATGATCCGATTTGCCATGCCATGAACCTCCTCCAGCCTGGGCAAAATGCATAAACATTTTACTCAACGTGTCAAGTTCAAATCTTGATAATAAATCAAATCTTTATACATACCACAGCGAATACAGGTCAGGTGTGTTAAGAATAGTTGTGGCAATTCTGGCTCCGTTCATTGGTGGGTTGGAGTAAATTGGCCGAATGAGGATCTTGAGCTGAGACTCGACCCTTTTAGCCTCATCAGTGTCACTGCACACCACAGAGAATCCTCCAACTCGCTCACCTGCGGCATGTGCAAGAGAATAGTTGAATATGATAAAATGCTGAAAATATTAAAACTGTCTACTACATAACGGCCACTTGGGGGTGACAATGCACAAGTTTCACCCTTTTAACTGCAAATTGTGAATCCGTGTCTCAACTATGATAACTTTATTGCATTTATGATTGTGCTTGTCAACTGACCATAGAGACCCATGTTCTTAGCAAAGGACTGAGACAGCAGGATGTTGTGACCCTTTTCAATGAAGTGACGAACTGCCCAGGCATCACGGTTAATGTCTCCACTAGCAAAACCTTGGTAGGCCATGTCAAAGAAGACAAGCAGGTTCCTTTTCTGCAAAATAAAATATTAAGTGCATAGTCATGATCAAGTGAACAAACAGAAAAAAAATATATTGAGACACTCAATTCTCTTTAATCAGATGACACTTTCAAACTCCAGCTGATAAAGTAATCTCGTCACTCACTTTTACAACTTCAGCTATCTCTTTCCACTGTTCAGGCCGAGGGTCCACACCAGTTGGGTTGTGTGCACAGGCGTGCAGCAGAATCACACTCTGCTCTGGAATTTTCTGAAACATGAGAATTCAAAAATAAAAAAACTGCCCGATTTATTAAGCCATTGACATTAATAATTTCAATGAAACATAGTGCTGACAAATCGATAGCAAGCACAGTTATAATGCTTGAATATGTTCCTGTCTTAGGAGCATGTAAATATGTGGAGAATTTTAAAACACAATAGGATAACTCTCAATAATGGCCTTTGGGGAAAATCTTGTAAACATCTTAAAAAGATAAAACCGAGGTCTAGCTTACAGAGATGTCCTCAAGAGCTCCATTGAAGTCAAAGCCACAGGTTGAAGGGTCGTAGTATCTGTATGCCTTAAGTTGCATCCCTGCATCTCTGAAGATGGGCGTGTGGTTTCCCCACGAGGGTTTGGGCAAGTACACATCTCGTGGACCTGTATGAAATCGAGACTGCACCACAAGGACAAAAAAAAAAACCCTGTCAGATAGTAAATTTTTATATTATACCAAGTAAAAAAATAGCAATCGAACCAAAAAGTTGGCTCCAATACGCAAGGACCCGGTTCCTGAAATGGTCTGCACAGTGATGCTCTGTAGAAATGCACAGTAAACTTTAGTTAGAATGTGGAAACACAAGATATATCAGCTTCACTCAGGTTATATCAAACATACCCTGCTGTTTTTCAGAACCTCATTGTCAGCACCAAGTGCCAGCTGGGCACAAGCCTTTGTAAACTCTCCCAGACCACCAATGGGAAGGTACTCTTTATCCAGCTGCTTGGCAGCAATCAAGGCCTCTGCCTGAAGAGCAGAAAACAGAAGGAATAAAATCATTCATTCTTTATTATTTGAATTTAAATAAATGTATCATTTACAGGGCCTCTCAACTGCATACATGTGTTAAAAAAATATAACCTTGCGAACACAGCTGAGCACAAAGGGCTTGCCCTGGTCGTCTCTGTAAGCTCCCACCCCCAAGTTCATCTTTTTGGGGTTAGTGTCCCTCTTAAAAGCCTCAGTCACCCCAAGGATGGGATCAGGGGGGCCCATTGCCACTCCACTCCACCAAGAACTGAAACATAAAAGCAAACAATGACTTACATGCGAGTTGACAAAGTGCAATTTCCTGATCGTAGACAATCATTTTACATCCGTTAACCCTACTTTGGACAGAAATGAGCTTAATTACTCATGTGATTAGAAGTTACCAAATTCCTATTCAACCATGTGAAACAGCCATGTACAAGTTTCCTGAAACAAACATTTTAATCCATTCTACAGGTTCAGAGTCCAAAACAAGAGTGGTGATCAATAATCCTGCTCAAACCACTCCAGCGAACTACAATTTGCCCTCTAGAATGAATTAGAGCAGTTTTTGAATGCTTGTAATGATCAGTGAAAAAGTCTTGGAAACGTGTATGTAGTATTTATTGTTGCATGCACTAAAATAAATTAAAAATATAACCAGACCAAGAGATACATTTGTATACACTACATTAAACTAGAGTATGCAATTTCTGTGCAGGTGTTAATATTTACATGTACACAGATGGACTGGCATTTTTAAGTAAACATGACAGTTTGTAGCTGCTATGTGCAACTCTATGGTTATATAATAGGAGTATATCAGTAGTAGCATGAAGTACACAACATTGGACATATGGATAGACTGAAGGCCTGTGGAGCTTGATACCATGAAATACAACACTGACACGTGATAGGTCCTTGGAAAAAAAAAACCAAAAAAAAAAAAACAGGTCACAAATAAAAAGGAGATCAAATAAGTATCACTTTCTATAAATAAAATCGTTTAAACGGCTATTGAAACAGCAGTATTGACAATTATTGCAACTGTATAATGGTTTGTCCTCCAAGGGGCTCAGTAAGGACACTAGTTCCTCTCTGCCTCATAGTCAGAAACCAGCCAATCCGCAACGACAGGAGGAGCGCGAGAGCCAATCATCGTCCAGAATCACATCAAGTACGGGTAGCCTCTTGGCTCAAATCGTACGTGCCGTGGTTTAGCAGTAGAGAAGAACTCCATGGGGTTATTCTAAATGCCAAAGTATTAGTAGCCACCGTTACCAAATTAAAAAAAAAAAAAGGCAAAGTGTCTTATCTAGAAGCAGACCTTAATGGATAAATGTGAATAGGACGTACACCAGTACTAAGATCTCCGTCGTGACATTCATTAGCTTTATAGATAGCACCCTCAATGGTAAACTTTATAGCAAGTCAGTTTGGCTAAACGCGGCGATGACTCAGCTTTAGATAACTAAACCACAAACGCTTATATAGCGCCATCAGTGTTGCTTAATCATATAGGTGGCACAGTTTGGAGCTGTGTCAGGAAACCACGCAGCTACAGCACGCTCTGAGTTACATCCTGAGATATCGCAGTGCTGTGGAAATCTGTGCTTATTTTTACCTTTGGCGGGTGGACAGGACTCCCAGGGACGGGGTCAAGTTCCCCAGGCCGGACAGAAACCTGTTGGTTGTGAGCAGAGCCATCGTTACTCAGTCGGAGAGCGCAGACGAGCCGAGGAGATGTGGGGAGATGTGAAGGACAGAGACGACCAGAACGCGGCTACGTAGTGACGCACCGCGGCACCGCGTAAAATCCCCGGCCGTGACGTACCACCTGAGGTTAATTAGCGCCTAATGGGCGCTGTTTTATTGAAGAAAATAAGAGCCATTTTACTGCCAACTGTTCTTCAGTAAAATTCAAATCTCAGTTGAAGTCTCGAGCGAGGCGGAGTAATAGCTTCTATTAGAGTTTTCTAACGCACATGATCCAAGCTCATGATTAACCGCAGCACCAACTTATCTTGCAATAAAAAATAGTAAATAACTTTACACCTATGGTGGATGCCATTAAAAGAAGTTTAATTGCTGGTTTACCAGAGATATATCTATATATGGCAGAAAGGAAAGCTGAGGGAACGACAAGAGCCTCTTACCTATTTTCAACACTAGATGTCTCTAAATCTCTCTTCGCCAATATTGACACAATATTATTCAGTTTCCTATGAAAAAATAAATCTTCTAAAATAAAGAAAACAATTCTCTTAAAACCATTATCTGAAGGAGGTTTAGATGTTTTGACATTTATGACATTCGATCAGATTTTAAAAATTAACTGGATAAAATTCCTTAAAAACCCAACTAGGTTATGAAATGTTATTCAAAATTCAATAGGATGGAGGTCTACATTTTCTTCTACCATGTCTTTTTACTGTTGGAAAACGTCCTGTGAATTATCAAATTTCTACTGTGTTGGGCTGTACTTTATACGCATAATTACTCTTCTCACACTTGTATTTTGTGGAATAATACATATGTTTTACATAGAAACAAATCTCTGTATCTACAGAACTGGTATTAATACTTTGCAGTCAATACAGTGACATGCTGGAGTTGTTCTTCATGGACGTGTATGGCGGAATCCTCAGCAATTACTATGGTGACAATGGTGACAATTGATAAGACAGATTTAATCTGAAGAAGAATGAAACAAAAAAAAAAAAAAAATACTATATACTTTACGCCGTAAGTATATAATTACAAATAAGATGAAAGAATGTTTATTCAAAATTGTACATCAATACCCAGTCAAAGATTATATTTGTCGTTTTCTTCCAGATGTGTCTAACCAATGCTAGTGCAACGATGAAAGTATTGAACATGTTTTTGTAGAATGTCCTCAAATCCATAGATTTTGGACAGACTTGCAAGATTATTTGACAGGAATATTGAGTAAAAATTTCACAATATCAAAGTTTCAAATAGTGCTTATATTTGATAACATTACATTTTCTTCAGATTAAATCTGTCTTATCAATTTAATTGTTATACCAGCAAAATACTACATTGACAAAATGAAGTGGAGTGAAAAATTGCCCTCTTAGCATAATTTTAAGGTAACAGACTTGAGAAATTGAAAAATAAGAAAATAACTTACAATTGCACTTTTTGAAAAATTAAATATCATTATTGCGTTGTTTTGTTTTTTTCATTTTTTTTACATTTACAAAAACAAACAACAGCAGCACCTGTGCATTGCAGTGAAGTAGATTGTCCACTTGAGGGCAGTGCCATACATAATAACCCTGGGTTCGCTCAATGACCTAAACCTAATTTAGGGAGGATCATTTAGACCGGATCTCTGCCTGTTTCCCCACCTTTAGGCTGCTAATGAGACTCTGCTGGGATCAGAAACACTTTTCTCTAACACTAAAGCCTCATACTGATCATTATTTAAAACAAAAAACAGAAGCTGGCTATGATGTGTGTCCTACAACTCAATAGAGCCTATTAAACAGGTTTAGACCTAGCCTAATACAAAAGGTTTATAATATCATATTTACAGTATCAAGTGTATACAATTTTGTTCCCACTGTTTTTAAAACATTCTGAAATGGTTTGACAATGTTGTGTAATGTCATTGTAAAATTAAATTACTTAAATAAATTATTTAGGCTATGAGGCTTTTTTGCAACAGCAAACGTTAATAGCCTACTTAATTACTTTCTGCTCAACGCTTTACATTGGTAGTTATTACAATGGAGTGTGGTATGGAAGACTTCATTGCATCCCTTTTCTTCCTGGGAAAATGGTGTGTCATTGAATGGTTCTTATTCTAAAAAGGTCTACTTAAGGTGCAATAAAATCATATTATGTTGTATTAGGCAAAGACAAAATTATGCTTGAAATTTACAACGTTTGTGTTGCATGTCTGGTATTACAAAATTAGTACTTTATCTTTTTGTTAGACAAAAAAAAAGCATTTTCCAAACCTCAGGACTGGATTTGTGTGTGTACTAGTCTGTGTAATGTTAATACTCAGGAAAAGTCCTAGGAATACAGTCATCATAGAGAAAGACAAATCATTGCTGCTCCACATTTCCTATATGAAATTGTCTGAATACCATGTTCATATTTTAACAATGTCTATTTTCATGAATGAATGTGGTAAGAGTACAGCTGTGCAGATGCTAATAATATATGCTTGTATCTTTCCTCTGTGTGTGAAGGAATCAGAGCGAAGATAACACACCGTTTCCTTTCTGTCAACGGGAAGGAATACAGCGTTCATCTATTTGTGCATATGTGTATCTATCCAAGTGTGTGCACCTGTTTGAAGTCATGTCTAACATCTAACATAACATATTGTTTTTGTGCATGAGTAAGATGCTCATGTGGCGCCAGAGAGAAAGTGAGGGCTGCGTGGGAAAGATAGGGAGTTTAATTAAAGATGAAAGCTATAATTACTAATTGATGGAAGGCACAGCAATCCATATATAATGTTCTAAAGGGTGTGTAGATTCATAAAGATGCCATCATTCAAATGCACTTAAAGTTAAACACACAGAAAGGCATGCACTATTCACTTTGGCCAACAGAGAAGTTAGAAAGTTCTGAAAACAAGTGAGTCTGAAAAGTCTTAAATAATTTATGTGGAAATCCTTGGTTGCCATGTTATATATTCTCAAGCTGTGATGCAGATGCATAATAGGCTATAGGTAGCGTTGTGGCTGAACTCTGGCCTTCCCTTCCTGTGTACTCTTCTTCTAAAAAAATCCATAGAGGACTTTAAGTGCATTTCTGCCTATGAAAAATGGAGCAGCCCAAGCTTTTTTTTTTCTAAATCACACTTTCTGCTACCATAAGATTAGAGTAGGTGGAGAGAGCAACTCTGGGACACTGGAGCTGTAATCTTCACTGAGGCCTTCCAGTGCAGAAATATTTTTTCACAGGAAACCTTTTACAAACAGTCCTTTTGTAAACCTAGGATATAAGGCGATTAAAACAGTGACCTGATGAAGCAAAAATCTTACAAAGAGTGGTTATAGATATTTATTCATTTTCAATAGTATCTCTTACGGAACAGTACAAGCCTCTTCAAGAGTAACAGTTTAATAAATAATATGAATAAATAAATCTACTGCTGCCACATGACATGTAAAAGGAGGGATAATGTAAACATGAGATAAAACACTCACTGGCCACAAGCCAGTAAGTACAGTAAAACAGGAGTTTAAATATAAAGGAGGTTTAAATCTTGATATTAAATGATCAAACGGTGTGTAAAATCATATAAAATGTTATGAGGGAAATCTAAAACAGCCTGCAGTACACTTTGTGCTTCCAGCTGCACTTTTCACTCTATAGCGGGATATAGGGGTAACATGCACCAGGTTACACCAGGAGAAGATATTTGAAGGAAGAGTGGAGGGGATCACAGTGTGGAGTCCCGGCAGAGGACGATCTCCAGCTCCGTCCGGTACAGTTTGCCCTCATCTGACAAAGCCATAATACTTTTCTTGTATCCTGCCAGCTCACTCGAAGCCACATCCTGAAGAAAAAAAGCAATGTTTTTAAGATTCAGCATTTCAAAATGCCAGTAAAAACAAGAAATTGAATGATTCATTCATATTAAGGTTGTCTATCTCAAGGGTTCCCAAAGTGGCGGTCAGGTGGTTATTCTATGGATACCGGTCTGAAATGTTTGGGCCCATTAACAATGTCAACCAAATCACAATATTTCATTGTATTATTCTCACTATAAGCAACCCTTTAGAGATGTCAGAAAGTCCAGTGCATGAGGAGACAAATGCAAAGTTAATCCATCTGTACTATAAATGGCCTTTGAACAGTAACTCAAACTGAACAATCAATGAGGTGACTATTCATTACCATTTTGTTCTTGTCACAGAGGTCTTTGAGCAAGGCATCAAGCTCCTGCTCATCGATATATCCGTTCCCATCCTGAATGAAGACACATAGATGTGTTTTATTAATGACAAAAAGGCCAGATTCATTACAATGACTTTCATCATTTACCTTGTCGTAAAAGGTGAAGAGTGCATCAAACTCTTTCACTGAGATCCGGATGCCCTACCAGTAGAAAAACAAGAAATGTTGACAACTAAGACATTTCTCGAGTGCAGTAAAAGCCCTAGCAGCAGATCTAGACCTGATATTAATCCACGCAGATTATGATAACTGGGACTAGAGTTGAGTTAATCCCGATCAGACACTCTAATCCACAGTCAGAAAGGAATTGTTGATCTTCTCCCCCTGAGCTGAAATCTACATATGTCAACATACAAGATGAATACACATATGCAGTGTCAAAATGTCACCGCAACCCATACATCCACTGGTATTTATAGGAGTTAAATTGGTCAACCAATGACCTGTTACATAAAGCCTTTATAATCCCAGAGTCAATCACTTTAGTATATATCTTTCACATTACGCAACATTTATTCCACTTAATACACAATTGTGTCTGTCAATGCAAATAGACTGTGCCGAGATTTGTCAGTCAAGATTTACCAATCAAGATTATTATAGTAGAATATTATAGCAAACTGAATAATTTAAATCACACCCGAAAGTTAGCATTTGTGTTTTGTAGATTAAGATGCTCAAAGTTGACTGAAATTCAACAAGACAATAAGTTTGCATAAAAAATAATGATAAATAAAATGCCTTACCTCAAATTTTAGTAGGAAGTTTTCTTTCACTGGCAAAAGTCTGCAAGAAACAAGTTTTAGTTAATAATTATGTTGAGTTGATATGTTTTAAATTAGAAGTAGTAGACATACTCACCTAGCCATTTCAGAGAGTCCTAGTTTTCCATCACCATTGAGATCAAACATCTTGAGCTGAATAACATACAGGCGTTGTGTTTTGAGTACTTAGCATTAATAATATCAGTTCATAAGCAGCATATAATATAACATATATAACCAGCAGAGACAGCTGAAATAGGGGCAGTTGAACATGTTGGCACAGCAGATGGTAGAGACATGCTGTTGGTCACAAAAGTGATGCCTCAGCACAGCAGTTGAACTGGTGAAGCCTCGCATTGATGTTGTTCATTCATGTTTTTAAAATTCAAGCCTCCAGAGTCATTACATTAAAGAGGTAGCAGAAAATGCATCGACCACATGAAGAGAAAATGTATGTGAATATTTAATGTACAGGGAGCATTATTCTTATAAAAATACTTACAATAGTATGTGTGTACTCAGTGAGCTTCTTGCCATCAAAGTTTCTGTTGGCCTTTTTCAGCAAATCTGAGAGAAATCCCTGATGAGACAGAGGGAAGATGAAGTGCACCGGTCGTTCCGTTATATAACTGTAAGTCGTTCAGAATCAGGTCAAAAGGAGATTTGTGCGTGTCCCGGGTTTGGTACAGAGGGCACACAAGTTTTGGTTTATATTTTGGTTTTAGACACAGAAAAATGGGACAGTCTTCTGGACAGATAAACAAATCCAAGCAAAAACTGTCAAGAGAGAGCAAATAAAAGTACTCAATGCAATTATTATTGAGTAAAAAAAGTGTTTGTATTGTATTATAGTGGTGTGTGATTTTTATTATTACTATATTTCTAACAATTGTGTGCTACGATTATGCTGCTAATCATGTAGTCTATTACTTTCCACATTGCCTTTGAAACTGTAAGAAAGTTTACTTTCTTTATCCCCTCTCATACAATTTACTGCAATGAATGTAGTGTATTTTTGTAGTAGAGCTGGGATATGACAATAAATGAAACTGTAATCCAATCCATGTCATGATACTTTTTAGTCAGAGATTCAGTTCTTCATAACGCAATTTTACCCATGCTCTGAGTGAGTTACAGGTGGATTTAACCAATTACAGTAAAGTGAAAACTCTCAAAAGAAGAAAATGGCTTTAGTTACCTATTAAAGGCATTTAATATAATATACATGAGTACATGAATCATGATCAAAATTATGATTTTGACTCCTGAAAATTGCAGTGGTAATTTTTTGGCAAATCACCCATCCCTAATTAGCAGTATAAGTTTCATATTGTTATCTGTATTTATAAACAATTATAGGGTTAATTATAGGTTTAATATGCACTTAAGTCTGTTTACCTCCAGCTCATTGGACTCAATGTATCCGCTCCGGTCAGTGTCATACCTCCTCCAAGCCTGTAAGTGAAAAGTAACAATATTCACTTTTACAAACAACTCCAGTAACAACAACATAAATAACACTAGCCAGTGGCTTATATATCATCCAGTATACAGATAAAGGACACTCTGGGGTGTCTTCTACCATAGTGTAAATATAGTTTTTGTCACGATGCTTATCAAAGATGGATACCTAAGCTCCCTACAGTATTCTCCAGCTCAGCCCAATAGTAAGCTCCACTCCATTCATAATGTATGGCAGTCTGAGAATAGCTTTGAAGACTTGCTCCACTGAGGGGACTGCAGAGAGCATGCAGCGTGGTTTATGTCCAATCACACTAGACCGGATCTTGACCAGACCCCCCTCTTTTACCACTAATTAATTTCTGCATAGGAATTTAAAGCGGGTTTATCAAGCTTTTCTGACTGGCATGCCCATAGGTCAAGGATCACATCCACTGCTGGGGCAAGATGAAACAATCTTAGCTTTTAGCATTGCAGCATGTTATAAATATTCCCACCATTAGGTATAGTGGTCCTATCCTGCATTTAGCACAGCAGATAAAAACGCCGTCTCACAACTTGCCAACCAATTCAGCAAGCCTCTGAAGTTTAATGTTGACTGCAAATGGCTTGTTTTGCAGAATTACATTTTAGTTTACACAATAAAAGTCAGCAATTATCCATCATTTTAACTGCTACTCATAAACTACTCTACTGTGTAAAATTTGAAGGAAATGTAATTGTATTTTGACAACAAACACTTTCTTCACTCTAAATGGCACAGAATATGGCTGGGGTGCTGTTTAAATGTAATGGTTGCGTACCTCACAAATCTCTTTAAGTTTTTGCTTAGCTTTGCCTTCTTATGGCTAGACTTCTTCTCTTCTTCTCAGACCATATTGGAAATGTCTTTCAAAACAAATTAACAAATCTAATTAATTCATTAATTAGTTGTCATTTTACACAAGTTTCTAAAAAGAAGACAGACAAATTTCTTTGCACGGTTGTTTGTGCATTTCATTGTTGTATATGTTTTGTCAATTAAATGTACCTTCAATACATTGCAATATGGTTTCTTCATCCAAGGGCAAATTTTCATCTTAATATGTATTATTTTGTTCTTTGGTGGTATTATTGGACTATACTGTTGTATTCAAATGCATGTGACGTTTTAATTTGCACTTACAGCCATAAACTGAGAGCTGGATCCCACAAACTCCCTAAAACACAGCAGGAAGTTTTCCTCCGTCGGCAGAAGCTGAGCCAACTGCAGGTGAGAAAAAGAGAAAATGTTAGAAACTACTGTATACTACTACTCCTACTGCTACTATGCACAGTTGGTGTTACCTCTGACATCTCAATTTTCCCGTCCGAGTTCTTGTCAAAGCTGGACATGAACTCATTCATTTTCTCTCTGAATGTAGCATGTGACGGATCCTGGGGGTAGATTAGGGAAGAGATTCAGTGATGCAAAATAATTATTTAATCAAATAAATCAAATTTTAGACTTCACTAACCACTCCTGCCCCTCTTCTGGCCATCTCCAACTCTCTGAAGAAATTCTCCAGCTCCTTTCCCTCAATATAACCATTTCCTGTAGAGCAGAAAAATAAGCTTGAAGTTATTAAGTCTTAAAGTTGCCTGGAGCTTTACTGAAAATAAAGAGTGGACAGAAGATTAAGGTCATCTGGACTCCTAAAATCTTTGGATCTTAAAACCAAACTTTTAGTTTACTTCAGTTCATCAATAAGACAGCTCACAATTAGTACAATTTCAAAGTTTACTAATGACATAACATCTTGTGTGGCGTTGTTTGAGGGACTATAGTAGTTTGTTTTGTGACAGTGGAAGCAGCCTAATGAGTCTTTGCTCACACAAGAGAGGAGAGCGCAGCCAAATAGATGCTTATTGGTGCATTCAGTCATTTCCCCAGGATCTTGTGACAGTGATGTGACCAGACATGATTTAATACAATAATTTTCCTACATTGTCTGCCTCCCAGTCAGGTTTAAATTCTCTGTTTAATCATAAGATTGAGTCCCATCTGTTTGCAACCCTGGTAGTGCTGAGGTTCCATCATTTTACAGGACATAGATAGACATTAATAATGTTATTTGGAGGATAAGTACAACACAGATGTAATAATAATAATAATAATAATAATAATACATAACACATGTATTGCACTTATACAGAATAAAATGTAGAGCTTGGTTGGTCCCCTTTCATCTCTTAATCTCTGATCCTCTCATCTCTTGGGCTCCATACACACACTGTTTTTGATAGGTGCCCCATGTTGCCATCTGTGCTTTGGCTGATATACAAACAAATACAAACAAACCACTGAATGACATGGGCCAGTGGCTCACAGAGGTTGTGTCACATTTCACACTGCATGTTGTAATCCCATACAGTAATAGTTAAAAATAATAAACTTTATCATGCTCTTCCTCATGAAACTTTCATTTATTGAGGCTTGGGACAAGCACTACAGGGTTGTGGCTCCTAACCTTTTAGTGTGCACTGCACAGTGCTCACACTAAGCTGCACAGATACAGCTGCTTTATTGACAACATTTTCTCAGCTCCTGATTTCTCAGTTTCACTGTAAATGGATGCAGCAGTGACTCAGAGATGCCAAAGGCAATGAAACAATGTGGCCAAAGAGGCACAGTAATGGTCACATTTTGCAAAGAAAAGTTGATCATTACTCTGCAGTCATCATGTTGTTTTCCTCTTTTACATAGTTGGCACTGCTGAAACGTCTTTCAGCCAGTCACCACTGCACTACAGCTGCTGTCAGAGGTCTGCCTCTGCCACACAGTGATACATCCAGAGGCAATTCATCACCAAATGTTCCCATAAACAAAACCTGCACTGAGCTGATGTAAGCCATGCAGTTAGCCCAAGACACCTTCCAATTAACCTGTCTGAAAAGGCTTATAAACTCCACAGCAGATGTCTGCTGTGAGTCTAATGTCCATTTACCAACTAAATTAAATGTGTCCAACTGCATTCAATTATTCGCAGTACAAACAGCACACCTACTTCATCCTGCAGCATCTGGACTCCCTGGGAAAAATGTCTCAGACACTCGGACTATCAGCACTGGAACTACACAGGGCTGTGTACTTTCTCCCCTACTCTTCTCCAACTTTACTGGCTTCATAAAAACTGTTGAAGTTTGCAGATGACATCACCGTGATCGGGCTCATTTCGGATGGTGATGAGTCTGCCTACAGGAGGGAGATGGACCTGCTGGTGATCTGGTGCAGTGGCAACAACCTGGAGCTCAACGCCCAGAAGACAGTGGATCAGTGGATGATTGTGACTTCAGGAAAGTCATAGCCCCCATGCCCCCCTCCCACCCTGACTGACACCCCCATCACCACTGCCGACCCCCTCCCCTTCCTCACCACCACCATCACCCAGGACCTTAAGTGGGAGCCGACCCATCAGCTCCCTCATTAAGAAGGCCCAGCAGAGGATGTACTCCCTGCAGCAGCTGAGGAAAGCCAAGTTGCCAGCCCAGATGATGGTGCAGCATCACTGAATCCATCCCCACCTCCTCCATCACCATGTGGGGCCACTGCCAGGGAAATAGGCACAGACTGCAGCGCATTGTGGGCTCTCCCATCTCTCTAAAAAAATGTTATTGCTTTGAGATGAAGCTCCGAAAATGCACAATGGAAAATCATTAATGATTTCTCAGAAAGACCATTTATTAATTTAATGGACCAAGACCTACTCAAAAAAAGAACCCGTATTTATGATGCTGAATTGGATTTTATTCTGCACGACTCAGAATTTGAAAACTTTAACAGAGCGTCATTGTGCATGGCTTGTGTGCAAGAGATTTTCATTTTCTTTCTTATTTTCTGATCCCATATATTTGAAGCTCCTCCCATAGGCAAATCTCTGTAGTGGAAAATACCCCTCTGCTCCGCGCTCTGGCACCTTCACTTGTCAGGACCCACTCTGCACCTGTGCCCCTCTTTCATGTAATGAGTTGGTTCCTGTGGCCTGTTATTATTAAGTAAAAATATAAATAAAACGATATGCCTATGGTGATGTTGTGTAAAACAGTTGTTGAGTCAAACTAAAAGCAAAACATGCACTAATTAATTTATAGAGATATATAGTCTATAGTTAGAAATAAAATGGTCGATTGCCTGTAAATTGGTTTGGTTTGTTGTGCGCGCAAGGATAAAGAAAATAACTAAGCTACAAACTAAAATAGCTACACCGTATATCACAAAGCTTGTCAAAACACTTTCCGGGTACATGCATTAGTTTTGTTTAAACAGGCTAGAGAACTTTGCACACTCACCGTCTGAGTCATAATGTTTCCAGATGTCAATGAACTGCGTCGCGGTGATCTCCGCCAGGTGCAGGTGTGGAGGCTGCTGAGCGTGGGTTGCCATCTCCTCGGCGCGTGCACTGGTCCTTTGGATTGACAGTGTAGTAGTGCGAGATAAACTTTCCGTGCGTAGAGCTCCTTCGCACTGACTGTGGGCAGCTTCTCTTCAGTCGGGGCTTTTAAACCCCCCGCGGCGCCCGTTGCTCCTGCTCTGCACCAGCAGGGGCGCACGAAAGACAGTGGTCCACAGGAGTAACTAGTGCAGTGGGAGTAAGTACAACAGGAGACCAATTACCGTGCAGTGTGTGTGTGTGTGTGTGTGTGTGTGTGTGTGTGTGTGTGTGTGTGTGTGTGTGTGTGTGTGTGTGGGTGTGTGTGTGTGTGTGTGTGTGTGTGTGTGTGTGTGTGTGTGTGTGTGTGTGTGTGTGTAGGGGGTCCCTTGGGATAGACCCATACGAGTTGCAAGGATCATTGGGCCATTGTATTATAGTTTAATTGTGCTGCTAGAGCTCTTGATTTGATGTCCATCTCTCTAATCCTTCTTTTTAAAACAATCCTACATTGAGCATTTATAAAGTCGGACTCCACGGGATGATATAGATTCAGACGATGAGCACAAACAGTTAAACCGTGGTCTTTAATAAACAATAGGCCTATAACGCTAATACTGTCAATCGTTGTGATTTTAATCAGTTTGAAGTTGAAGCAGGCCATTACAGTCTGCCAACTTACTCATGCAAATAATTCCCTGCATGCATGAGCAAGCTTAGAATGAAGAGACTGGACACATTTCATGTTATGCCTCTGTTATAGGCCCATCTGTACAACCTGCACCAGAGTCATTAATGAGGTAGGCTACACCCACCATCCAAAATAGCTTGACTTGAAATGTCTCAACTGAATCCTTTGCACAGAGGTACCTAAATATCCATTATGGTAATTAAACAAGATAATACATAATTAGGGTAACATGTAGCAAATTGCAGAACATTTGTTATTTTGTTTCACACAATATATATCTGTAAATATTAAGCTTGTACAGTTTTGATGTCCCTCCCCTGCAGGTCGAGGAGGAGCAGGGGGTATGCGGTCTCCCTGACCAATCGAAGCAGCATTTGGCATAAATCCAGCAGGCATCAGCAGCCGGGATAACCATATAAATCACAAAAAATACCTTTTGTTCATTCTGAAGGATGAATGGCACACTCCCCCTTTTAGCTCTTTCCTCATCACAGCCTCTGCATCTTATTGCTCTTTTTTATTTCCATTTGGGTCAGTAAAAAGGCAATGGTCTGATGGTTGTACACTTCTTTTTGAGCTGATGAAAAGATACAACAGCATAACATTTTGGAAAAATATTGCAATTCAGAAGACAACAAAGAAATACAAAATTAATTCAAAACCAGGGGAAACAAAATGTAAGCTAGCATTTTAATATATTATATGGTTGGCACATTAGTGGGTCAAAACAGGGAGCATATTTAGAGAGAGACTAAAACATCTAAGATTTAGAAGAAAACTTTACATTAAACAAAGACTCACAAATATTCCACTTACAGCCAAACTTATAACAGGCTAATATCCTATTCTCACTCATTTAAATATATGGTTTGAGAAAAATATAAATTAATAAAATAAAAAGAAAACTTTCTGTGGAGATGCTGGTTTGGACTGAAAATTGCAGACACCAGTCTATCCTATAATGCATTCACAACGTTACTAAATAAAACGTGTGAATATTAAGTCTATGCATTGAATAAAAAGCACACAGAAAGCGCACACACAAGAGAAAATTGTCAGGAGCAAAAGTGGAAGGAGGTTTTCTATAGTGGTGCCATAAAAACATATGAATAATAATAAGAGTATTTATAGCACAGACATGAGAGCATTTGGCGTTGGAAGTGGTGCTTCTCAAGTTGAACACAGATATTTAAAGCAGTGCACAGTGACAGAGGTAATAAGAAATGATCTTATATAATCATAATCAGATTATATCAGAAATGTGTTTCCAGTCTTTTGGTTGCATGTCCAGTACAGTATCAAATCCACAACTAGAATATAGACTGGACCCACAGATTATGTCATCTTGTTAATGCAGTTAATTCAGTGCACCATGACCATTAAAAGCACAATTGTACATTATGTAACCATTAATGTATTGATGGGTGTAAGCATATTTAGGTCAGATAAAGGCTTTGAGGCTGAAGTGATATATTAAGACTGTAAGAGACAAAAAAAAAATGTTGTTTGACTAAAAACATGCCTTGCACCTCTTAAAGGGGCCATATGTGGCACCATAAAACTCTTTTCTTAAGTGAATGAGCAGATCGAACAGTCCAGTCACCCCCAAAACTCCAGCTAACTCAATCTTCTGTCTGCTGTTGTTCATATAAATCGTTTATTATCTAAAAAAAAAGAAAAAAAAAAAGGTTAAATAAGGCAATCAAGCGTTTAATCGTCTAAATGACCATTTTTCATATCAATATAGATTTTACGCCCAGGTCTTAATACAGGAGTTGAGCCAGCAAAACTGATGCCACTGCACACGGTTACAAATGATCACAACTCTCTATGATTCATGTTACATAAAAAAGAGGAAATTCACAGTCACTTTCTATTTGTAGAGGGTATTTTCATCTCACTGGGAGCACTTAAGATTGGGTGTAACCAGCTCCTCCATTTATACATAAGATTCATTTGTTTGTCCTGTCAGAAGTGATGAAGAGGAGGCAGAGGTAGGTCACTTTCAAGCACTATAGCAGCAGATTAAAAACAGTTATGTTGATGGTATCACAAAGATTTCTTCACTATTCAAAATTCCCAGATTAATCTGCCCCCTGCTTTGATTATGATCTCAGAATACAAACCTCTAAACTTGCATAGTAACATTCTTGAATAGTTATGAATGTTAATGC
The DNA here is from genome assembly GCA_000787095.1 of Periophthalmodon schlosseri. Classification (NCBI taxonomy): domain Eukaryota; kingdom Metazoa; phylum Chordata; class Actinopteri; order Gobiiformes; family Gobiidae; genus Periophthalmodon; species Periophthalmodon schlosseri. The sequence goes on from KN475060.1 coordinate 41,618, forward strand.
TATTCATTCATCCTTGGACTGAATACAGTGAGTTGACTGAATTTCACTGAGTCTCAGTGAAATTAAGCTGTTTTGTCATGCTGCAGCTGTAACACAGCCCCGGAGGATGAAAATCCCATTGTGCACAGCACTGCAGCTAATATCAACTCAAGAGACGTCCACACAGATTCAAACCTTGAGACAAGTCTGAGCCATAGAGTTGCCAGGTGCTTGTTAAAGTATAGTTTAATATTATCTCATGCACAAGTTATAAATTACTGATAAAAGTATAATTATAAGCTATAGTACTGTCACAATACTGAAATACTGAACTTAAAATTTCTTTAGAATTACCATTTGGTCTAATTATTTTGATATGGATCTTTCTAAAACTGTTCAGGACAGTTTTCCAAATGAGTATCTAGTTACAATACAATCTTTAGTATCAATGTATGACAACTCTATATGGTACAAGTTTCCATTTATGTAAACTTTTATGCCTATAGACAGTAAAGTACATATAACAGCAGTGGTATGGAGCATCCTCATGAAATATGCAACATTAAACATGAAGTTGCCTGTTTTGCATTTGTCCTCCTTAAATGTTCACCATCTTTGCTCTCTGCATGAATCAATTGAACTCTGACCCCTACTGTTAACCCAGCATGCTGCCCTGCACAAGCTTCATGCTCCAACACATGTGTTATCCTCTCTCCTTCAAGACAGGGCAGCAGCGGTGAGTGTTTCTGTGTTATAAGATTTCAAAAATGTTTAGAAATGTAATAAAAATACTTCCGGTATCAACAATATCACCCAAGTTTAAAATGAACCATTAGACAGAAGAGATCTTGCAGCGGTTATTCAGCCTCACAGCGAGAAGATGGCAGATTCAATTCTGGGGTTTGCATGTTCTCCTTGTGCCTGCTTTGTCTGGGTGCTCCAGTTTCCCTTACCACTAAAAACATGAACACTTGGGTCCCCTCTGAGGCCAGGAATCCCCTAAAGAATCTCCTAAGGGATCTCCACAGATCTGACCGGTTATTTGGCTTGCTTGGAGATAGGTAATGCCGTAGAAGAATAAAATGTATTTAATAAAATACTAAATACTACCTGCATTAAAATGTAGCTATTTTGTAACATATCCCATTAAATGGTTCAATCAGAGTACTGTTTTCTGTATTTTGAATACTTTCATGTACTTGCATGTATGTATTTCATATATTTCACTTTAAAGTTCCATTTTATTATAGTGTAAAACACAACAGGACTAAAAGCTTAAAACAATGTATGCCTTTGATTTGTATCGAAATACAGTTATATTACATAACACAATAGAACTCATCTCATTGTAATTCACTGAATGAAAAAAACATTCACTAATCCCTCTTATATATATCCTGTGTGCATTTCAAATTTAAATACTTTTTTTTTTTATCACAGTATCCCAACACAGCTCATATAAAATGAATAGTCCCAGTTGTGAACATCATCAGCTAAACTAAACTTACTACATGCTGGTATATATTTGGCAAAACAGTTTTTAAAAAGTCTATTTAAATAACAATTGAATGGTGCAGTAGGTCTAAACACTGACCCGTGGAGCTGTTTGTCTTCTATTGCCTCAACCACAGCAGACACAGTTTTGTTACATGCCCTATAGCACAACCAATGTGCAAGTTGTTGTAAGAAATGCTGGATTAGACCATGTGTGCGAATTGTGCATGTGGTAGATTGAATTAGTCTGATTTGATGTTAGCTGCTGCGTTAATACACCCAAGCAGCAGTCAAAGTAGGAGTATGCCATTTGTGTAAATTAGAATGACAGGGTGCTTCATGGCAGTAATCACCCTTTATCATCAGTACCACAACACAACCACTGCAAGTTAAATATGATCAAAACTGATAATCGTCCAAGCTCAGAAAACTCACAACTGACTGCATGTTGTGTTAAATAAAAATGCTTAAAATGACAATGTGAGGCTGTGTTTTGCTGATTACATCTCCACGGTTCCGACCGTGCATGTTGCCTGACAAAACAAACTCACTGCTGAGATTGCAAAGTCATTCAGTCTCTCACAATGTGGCCTAAACATCTATTAAGCACAGAGCTGATAAATTTCACATTTGCAAAGGTAGAGAAAGCAGTTTTTCTACCCCCTCTTCCTCAGGGAACAATTAAGTCACGGGACCTCCTGTGAGCACATTTCAAAAACAACCTCCCCCCGCAACCATGCCAAAGGGGACAGCCGCCCTGTTCATCTGGATGATGCAACAGAGAGCTTAAATACCTGAGACAGGAGGACAATTAACCAACACTGGTGGAGCTATGGATGCCTGGCATATAAAATGTACATGTTAATTTACAAAACATTAACTATAAATGTTCTGATATGTTTACAGTGGTAATTAAGTCACCATCGGTCCAAGTTCAGGGTCTCCCAAATCAAAACACAATAGTCATCTTCACCTAACTTAAGAAACTCAAAAAGGTCATAGAGTGTCCCAATTGCATAAGTCCATGCACAAAACTGTATAAAGTCAAACTAAACTTCAAGCTGATTAAGATTCATCAAATGTACAATGGTCTGCATGTATTTCGATGTATCTTTTAGCAATAACAAACACCTGTAATTGCATAAATGCAAGATGTAAGTTTAATGCAATACTGTGGAACATTCTATGCCAAACAATATAATTTCAATGAGACAAACAGCTGGCAAACCTTGCACCAGAAAAGTTACACAGTGCATCTTTAAATGAACAATCTTTAAGCAACAGGCCATGACTTGTTTAAGTACAGTTATTATAAACATATTTCATACCATCTTTTTTGACAAAATTAATTTCAAGTTCACTATGAAGCTCATTTGCTTGATCTATAAATTTATTACCAGAATGTAATTGGCAGTGACTATAAAACAGTAATAATAAAAGATATAACCTCCAATTGGTTAAACTGTGTGTATGGGAAAAGCCACACGACGTCTTATGTTAAAAGTGTTTGTTATGGACGTGCACACTACATCCTCATCACAGTTTTGGGGAGGCGACGGAGTACTTCACATAGGGATAAGAAGCCTATATCAGTTCATGGGCTATGAGTTTGCATGAATCATCTGGAGTTGACAAGCCTCCATAAACAAATGCAGCCAAGCGCAGCCACACTCCCACATGCACAAATAAAAAGGCCGTACATAGACCAAAGCTTCTCTCTGTGTAAGTGCATTTGGACATAATAAATGCCAGGGCGACATATGGCACCTATCTGATTTGTGTTTTGGTTCCACACCTCTGCCCAGGTAATTCCTTTTATTGAATTTGTGGGCGAGCCTACAGTGAACTGCAGCATGTTTAGCCTAAAGGGCAACGTACAGGACAAATGGATAATCTGTCAACTATTGATTGCAATTGTTCATGCGCAAAATAAATCCAGCTTTGTAATTATACCCAATTAATCAAATGAAACAATGGACAGTGTGTGGGAGATAATCCATCACTGGATAGCAGCAGTGCATTTAAAGGGTTTAATGCTGTGACGCTTCATTTTGTAGAGAAAATGACACAATAAGCTCAAAGTGCAAGCTGCTGGCCAGAGTGCTGGGTTTTAGCCATGGCAGATTAAAGCCTGTTTCACATTGAAGGCACTGCACTGTGGATGGAGTCCTGTTGTGGAATATTGGTTTGTTTTGTAAGGAGTAAAAACAGGTGAATTACAGGCATTGCAATTATGGGAGAAAAGAAATGCTGATTTATTTAGATACTTAGATTGAATTATAAATTTTAGTGTGATATTAAAGATCACGGTCACACTTCTGAGTGGGTTTTTTCTGGGAGTGTTGGTTTTTTTTTCCTATTAACTGAAAATATATGCTAAATCCTTCAAGTAGTCCTGACCATACCAAAATTTGGAGATGGGTCTACGTGCCACTGTGGCTGCACATACTGACAGGTTGCCCCAGCAGCACTGAGTCTAATACAGAAAACTTAAGTACTTAGTTTTTATTGTGTTTATAAAGGTAACGGCAACTGTTGTTTCCAAGTTATCTCAAAAGTCTCCGCCGCTATCCTGTTTGTCACTGGCACTGCTTGAATAGACAGTGGGTCTAACTGAAAGGTACAGTATGTAATTTTACAGAGGGGGCACATCACCTGCATGATACCATGAAAATAGAACCTATACTTTGGCTTTAATTAAAATATAAGGAATATGAATAGTTTTGTGTGTGTTTGTGTCAAACATATGGGTTTAATGCTGAATGCATATATACTATAATCTTTTACATCCTTCCTTTTTGCTAGCTCTAATATTCCACATATTACTCTGATTAGCATTTTAAAAGACTAAGAGGAAGGCCATATGGCCACCATAGCCATAAATCTGGGTCCATCCAACATGATTTACATATGAGCAATCTATAAAAGCAGTCATTAGAACGGGAACTAAACTACAATATTTCTGAGCATCGACAGAGTTTGACACCTCAATTCAGGCTGCATGTCAAGAGGTTAATTGCTTGTTGTTGTTTATGAAGAAAAAAGCACATGCCACAGGGTGAGATTTGTGACTGCAAATGCCTCTTTTCTGGCCTGGTGACTTTTGAATTTGAGCCAAAGCTGTATTCATTCCTCCAACTTCATAGTTTGGTTCCTGGTTGTTGATAAAAAACCACCATCCCTGTAACTCAAATCAAACAGGGATGAATGCATCCTTTACTCAAAAAGATTTCACAACTGCCCCTGTGCTGCAGTGTA
>KN475060.1:46388-62094 GCA_000787095.1 Periophthalmodon schlosseri
GGTGTATTTAACCCCATGTTTAATCTTAGCAGTCATAGATCCATAGAGGGGCTGGATCTCTCATGGTAACTAGATTCACAAGTCAAAATTCCCCTTTTAACATAAACACAGTTCTATATATTTCTTATCTGCTTTAGTGAAAGTCCTTTCCATTCCACATATCCACTCCTACAGCAGAAAAAAGCTGAGCTTCACACACACTATCAGGGAGAGTTCAGCCAGGCGTGAACAGCATTGCTTTAGGCAGTAAATATTAAAGAGCCCTCAGTATGAGAGTCCACAGGGACTGTCACCACAAACTAAAACATAGCATTTAATTTACCTCTCAAGAATCGATCTATTTGTTTTACAGATGTGAAGGACAGGTAGCCCTTTTCTTTCAGATTGATTAGTCTTCTCAGTGCAGCCAGTGAAAAGGACAAACGGGACAACAGCTGCAGGAGGAGAGTGAGCAACTCGTTTGCATGGCTCTGTGACAAAGCAGATGTTCAAACTGCTAAGCGTAGAGTTTAGGTCTACTTTCTGTACTTTGAAAACATGCTTACAATCTTTTTTTTCAAATTTTGCAATGTCTTATTTTGTTAATTTTGTAATTTGTTTACATGTCTCTACCTTAAGAGAAAAGACATACAAATAGTAAAATGACACCTTTTCCATCTTCTGAGTGTTGCACTGCAGAGAGCAAAAAGCACCTGGTAAAACATGTTACAACATCAACCTTGTAAAGAAATCAGATATCAGAATATACAGATAAAATGAAGCTGGCATTGTTAAAACCATCAAATTAACAATTTCAGCATCAACAACAAACCACTGTGAACACTGCCAGTGCATAGGCATATTAAGTATGCAATGAAACTATGCACAGATATAAATATTCATGTGGCTCAGAGCGGAAGATGCACAAGAACAATATGATTCTGGTTCATTCCCAGATACAGATGCTTGCTATAGTACTGCAGTAAAAGTCCATAAACCATAAAAAAAAAGAAATTGATTTTGTCATTTCTATCTGGGAACAGAAATTGGAGAGTGTAAATTTTGTTGGTTCTGGAAAACAAATAATTAGACTTTGCGATTTGCTAAGTGCTCATATAGTGATTACTTGAGATTCATCTTTCTGCACTTGTCAGGATGAGTAGCCTGTTCCATTAAAAAATACAACCGGCCTAATAAACAATGTGTAATACAGTATTTATGGAGTAATTAATGAGTCAATGTGTTGCAGGTCAGAGCCCTCACAGAAGGCTGGTGTCTTGTGGGAATACCCTGAGTTCAGCCCAAGTTCATATCTAATCTGATGATCTATAAAGCCAAAGGCGGTGGATGAGAGCGCTCCGAAATACATCAGACGTTATTGAACGCAGCATGGATTACAACTGTGTTTGTCCATCACGCAGAGAAGACCAACTACATTTGATCTTCCTAAAAATTTTTTACACCCAATATCTTTGCTAATGCACAGTATAAAATTGGGGCTCATATTTCTGTCGTCTGGTTCACAGCAGTTTCAAATATCAAGAAAAAAAAAAAAAAAATCAAAGCAGACATTCTCATTTATTTTTATAAATATTTCAGTGTTTCTCCAAAGTACAAAACTCCAGATATCAAACCACATATAGGGAAGGCACTTTTGATTAAATCCTGAATTCCCTTCCTTGTACAATACCATCTGCGACAGACAGGCAGCTGGGATTATTGCTGACTTCACATAAATCCTCATTGAATTTAACCACAACTTATTTCTGCGTATCATGCTCTAACTAGCAAATGCTTTGGATTTGTGCATTATTTCTGCTGGTGCATATTCATAACCTTGGACATGAAAAAGTCCCTAAAACCGTATATAACTAAAATGTAAGTTTATAAGTTTTGTAAAAGCTTCTATGACTATGACTGCATCAGCAAATGTAGTTTCTGATGGATGATCTCTGAATTGACACTGCACAAAAACTGTATCACACCATGAGTGAGGAGCTCCTCTATGGGGACAAATTGCAACACCTGTCTGTGACTTGCACCTGTGTCACTTTTTTCTTGTAAAAGTTGGCCTATTTGAGTCTGAACCTCTTTCAGAACTGGTAATATTTCCACAGCAGCTTCAGGGCAGAAGTCAATGCAGAGAAGAACAGCCCCCACGGTGGAAGTGGGGCGGGGACACCTGAATGAGACCAGGCGAAAGCTCATATGAAGACACAACACTACAGCTGCTGCTACGCGAGTGAGAGCAGAAAACAGAGGCAGTAACAGGGCGTCCCCTGAGCGTAAGCGCTGCAGGGAGACCACAACACAGTTTAACATCTCCTGTTGATATGAGGGCTCCCCATCATGAAGGAGGAGTCCATCTGTCTGTGGCAAAGAGGGTGCTGCACAAAATGTTAAGTCAAAATCTCCAATGAGACTCTGAAAGGGCTCCCACACTGTGCAGCTGCCAAACACCAAACACTGTCTTCTGTGTTGGTCAGTGTGGATACCAGAGGCACAGAGGCCTGCCACATCTGAGAAGACTGATCCCGGGCACACCACACAACACGAGGCACAAGGAGAGACTCCAGTCCAGTCTAAAGTCTGAGCTGAGCCCAGCGCTTCATTTAAGTGATTTAAGAGCTCGACCTCACAGAACGGAGAGTTCCTGACAGCAGGCAGTGCAGCTCCAACGATAATGTACCACGAAGCCACTTGACAATTGATCAGGGGCCCCTGCAGTATACAGCCTGTCCCAGCAGGCTCAGACAGGTGCCTTTGCACACCCACAGCATGGCAACTCTTGTGGATACGCTCCCTCCAGCTCAGGGTCTGCAGCTCCCTGCGCTCATTGAAGGAGCCTGTTTGCTTCTTCTGTCCCAAAGGGCGTCCCGCAGAGACACTGCAGCAGGCAGGACTCACAGTGTTACGAGAAATCCACCTGCTCCGTGGCAAAAACCTCACCTAAACAAACAAGCACATGTTTGATTAGAACACCAAAGGCAAAGTGACATTTGACAAAATTAATTAATCCAAAATCCATTACCTCAAAGCGCTGCAAATATTCCTGGGCAACATAATCCCTGATGTGGTCCAGTCTCTGCCTTTGTTGAGGGCTCATATTTTCAAATAACCTCAGGTTCTCTGAGATAGTTTCCACCTGCAGCTTGTGAAAGTATGAGCACATGTCCTCATGTTGTTTCATAAAGGTGTCAGGTATCACAGTGTTTGGGAAAAGAGCTAAATGGGCTAAATTTGGTCCATAATTTCGGATAAGTTTTGAGAGCAAGGGTCGAACAGTTTCTTTGGCCTCATACTTTAAACATACAACATATACTTCAGAGTTGCCAGCTTTACTGGTGGCAGGTTTAAACACATGGACAGAGTGGAAACAGCAGCTGAGCAGGTATAACAGACAAACAGAGGAGTGTTCATAAAGAGTGAACATTTTGAGGACAAAAGAGCCGCCCGGGGTCAGCAGCAGCAGAGCAGCTGTGACCTCACAGTAATGAAGAGACGCCACCAGCGCCTCTTGCTCGTCCGGGTTCTCCTGGCAGTCAAAACTCCCATCCGCAGTCACCAGGTCCACTCTGCACATGTTAGCTACAAACGCCTGAAGCTCCAACAGATGTTTCTGTATCATGATGTTTCCTGTGTTATCAGAGCCAAAGAACCACCAGGGCAAAGTGTTGGCTATCAGTCTGTCATCTGCAATGGTCGTGCCCCCACCATTGGCCTCGTGATAAGGGTTTAGTGTGTTGGCAGCCCAGTTCCAGTCAACGTAGCGAGTTTTTTCACTGGTTTTTATGTAGTGGTTCAAAGCAGAAATAAAAGCCCCGGGAGCCTCGCACAAATGGACTGTATTTAACTCCCCATTCTGTACTACTTGCCCTGGGATGAGATCAAATGTTCCTAAAATCTCATAAAACTTGCACCAGGCCTGAGTACAGATCTCTGCATTTGCCACAGAGCGAACTGCATTCATGACCTTTCCCGCCCGGTTGGTGGAGTTGGTGTGTTGGTGCCAAACTTGGACATTTTTGTCGCTGAGTTGGTTTTTCACTGCATTCAGTGAAGTCTTCAATGTCTCCAGATTACTGTGTACAGAGGCAGGGTATTTAAGGGACACATTGGGTTCTGGTATGCACCAGTCCCCATTGGACGGTTTAGTGTAAGTCCAAATTTTACTGAACAGACTTTTAGTCTCAGTCAGGGTGTCGGGGTCAGCATCCACTGCATCTGCACTGTATCTTGTCTGTCGCACAGCTTTCCTCCTGGCCCCATTTCCCATATTCATCTTGCTAAACAGCTGAGAAAAAAAAAAAAATCAATTTATACATCTCATTCACTTTTATCTCATTTAAAATCTGATCACTTTCAAAATGGATACTAGATAAGTACTCTTCAAGCCTTTATGATCTGATAATATTTTTGAATAATTTATTCAATTCAGCTATCCTGTCAAAGCATATATTAATAATGTACAAGATAATTAGTGGTGGATTGGATGAATATTCCAACTTAGGCAACTGTAAGAAAAAAGGTCAGAGGAAACCTTGATGATGTATTCTTGGTCATTTATTATTATAATAACCTGATCAACTGTAATATATTCAGTAATGCAACATCATAAATCTATCACTTTACAAACATGCCTCACTTTTTATGAGTAAATAAGTAGCAATGGTAGCAAACCTACTTATACATTTTCATTTACAGACAGAGAAATAGGCACAACGATGAAATAGGTCTTTAAGTCTCATATTTGTATTGCACATCATAATGAACGTTTACATTATTATGAACATTATCTATCTATATCACATGTATTTATAACATGTATTTGGGACATGTATATTTAACAGGACAAATACACACCACTACTATTTGCTCCAAGGATGTAGCCTATTAAGAATAAGGCCATTCTTAAGTTAGAACCTTCAAGTTTTCTCAAGTGAAAGAAAGATGCTAGCCTCTGGACAATTCGAACTGACTTTCTACAACACCACACAGGGAGAGAAATCAGTGAATATTTTTGAAGACAAGACACAGAAAACTTAAAGAGCTGGCCACACTCACCAGCGCGTCTGTAAGCAAGGAAACAACTTGATCACATGACTGTAACGAGAACTGCGCATGTGTACAATAAAGAGGGCGTAGTCTCGTTTAAAGAGCCAGTACCAAATTAAAAACGTTGAACTGCAGAAAATTACTAGAGAATATAATGTTGTACTATTGTACTATATATAAACAACATGAATAAATCTTGCAAAATGAAAACAGCTAGCCTATTTGAACCTTTTAGACCAATTCAGTAGCCAATAATTTCTTGTTGTGTAGGCTGCTAGTGAACCCCAGATCATCCATGCTGAACCAATCTGTGTCACTCACTGGTATGTAATTATCTGATAAAGATACTGAGCTGAGGGAGCTTTGTTGCTAAGCTGTAGTAGTCCTACTTTATCTTTGGTCTTGGGCAAAATGTAGATCTTAAACAGAAATCCAGTCCAGTCCTGCCTTCATATGGTGTTTTGGCATTTCTGTGCATTCCTGGTGGAGTTTGAAGTCAACAAGTTCATTAGTTACCTTATTTTTGAGCAAAACTGAAGTGTAATAATGTGATCTTTCTTTGTGTGGAAGCAGACTATTCTCTGGGCTTCATCAATTCAGAACCAAACCGAACCTTTAATCTGAGTTCACAGAAATGCCAGTCTGCTCCAGTGGTGTAGAAGGTAACTTTCCAAAATTGTAACATTTTTAAATATTATACTGATTATAAAATAATAATTGCAAAATGATAAGTTTGCAAGTTATGTTCTGCCCTATAGATTTCCTGTCACCTAATTTTTTATAGGCTCTTTAAAATACGACGTTTGTATTAATGCCAATGACTTGCTCACATAATGAAAAACCTTCAAACCTTGAGGTGATAAACAAAACTGCCACTACAGTTTATCACTGCAGGCCTTAAAGAAACTATAGGCCTACTATATCACACATTTTAATAAAAAAAAAAAAAGAAAAAAATCAGTAATGACTTGATTCTAAATGTTGTTTAAGGCTCTGTGTGACACATTTATAGATATTTTAAAACATGCAGGTATTACACATATGCCTTTCTCATTCAAATGCTCATCTACTTTTTGGATTTAATACGAAATGCTACAAGCATTATGGACAAACTCAATCTTTTGGACAGTGTGAATAACATTTTATTTCAAGAATCATCATAGTCATTTTCTTAGCAAATTGTAGTGTTAACTGTCAGACTGTAAGGGTAAATAACTGTGCTTAGCTATTTTGTATAACCACAGCTATAGTTCATTATTGTACTGAGGTAATGTAAAGATAAGAACTGTGATCACAACTGTGAGATTCATAGATATATGTCAAGACAAATACATAATATTACAATCTATCTAATAACATGAATAGGACAAGAACTACTGATAGGGATGATGTCATGACTTGTTACCCGGACAACACCCTGGAAGGGTCATCGCAGTCTGTTTGGACTGTGCAAGGTGCCACGAGGCCTGGCTGACCTGTGCACCAACAAAGTCTAAACCATGGTATCCTCCCACTATAGTTTGCATGTAAAACTCATGGTATAAGCATAAACATTGAGTCTCTGCATGGGAGTCAGTACAGACTCATTGTACAAGTATAGCTTTCTTCTATTTGATTAAGTCAATTCTTCTTCATTTCTGTTTCAGTTATAATCTTTATCTAAGCAGAAACTAACGAAAACAAAAGGAAAAGGCTTTTTTCCTCAACAAAATCCATCTACATTATGTGTCATTAAGAAAGCCTTTATGAAGCTTTTAGTGCTTCACCACCACATTAGTCTGTCACTTTTGACTGTTAAACATATAAAAATGTGCAGAGGTCCAAAATAAACTGGTGTTCCTGTAAAAACAATTATAATGTAATGTTCTCCTAATCGCCCGTGCACACACAAGGTGACAGAGGCCTCTCCTTCACCTGTGCTCATTGCCACAGCAGTGATTACGCGCTTAAGTTCAGCCCTGCAGGTCAAAGCTCTCCTGTCACCATTTGTGCTCTGTGCAGTGATGGACGCATGCTATCTCCATCATGATGATCTCAGCTGCCCGCTTTATCCTTGGTGCATATAGAAAACAAGGTCATTCACATACATGCAAAGCCCATGCCGTTTAGCCCAGACCAAAGCATGCCGTGTCTGTCGTGAGAAGAAGTAGCAGGAATACAAGAATATTAGAATTTTTAGCAAGTTACAAGGACATGGGGCATTTCTATGTGTAATTACAGAGGTTGCAATGCGGATTTGCAATGGAATACACTATTGGATATAACACACTGCCAGCTCGTTTCTTTTAGACATTTTGTTGATGCTCTTATCAAGACCAATTAAGAGTTTAATTAATGTCACCACCATAAATGGTCACTTCATTAATAATCTGTGGTTGGAGCCTGCATTAGAAGTAATCTTTCAATAACAAAGCTGCTACCGTCTACTGCATGATAATGAGGGCTGGAAATATTATTTTTCAGAGGGGCTAAGGGAATGAGCAGATAATCTAAAAAGGGAATAATGGCTTTTTGTTTTCTGTTTAGAGACAAGTGCACTGGGTTTATTTACCAACATGAAGCCCCAAGGATTTGATATAACAGGCAGCATTTTACATGTACAATGTCGTCATTAACATTTATTTATGGACTAATCCCTGCAAAGTTTTGTTACAGTTTTAGTAAGGATTATCAAAGTTAGGCATCTGTGGCTGCAGTATCTGTCAGTGTTTTTGTTAGGGACGCACTGATACGATACTGGTAAATTTGGTGGATCAGATATTGGCTCCCAAGATATCAATTTAGCTGATATCTCATTTTGGTTTATAAATTGGTGTAATAAGACGATTTACTGGCCAATGTTAAACTTGTATTTTTCCAAAGCTGTTCTGTAGGTACTTTAAATGATAAATAACAGTTACAAAAACATGTGGATCTTTACCATACGCTGTTTGTGTTTAAAGGAAATCAATGTTTTCATATCTTTTCAATCTCTTCACTGGTATCGGTGAATATCGGGTATCAGCAAATACTCAAAGCCAAAGTATTGACATCGGTATCGGAACAGTAAAAGCTGGATCGGTGCATCCCTACAAAATTTCTATTTTCACCTACCCCCTATCTCCACCCACTGCTCTATTTACATTTGGAGCAGCGTCCTTAGTTTTCGTAGTGCTTTTAGTGGATTTAGTCCTTTTGGCATGCAGTTTAAAGCATAATCTCATACACTAAACTCAAGTAAGCTGCATATGCATGAGTTACAAAGTCCATTACGTAACAAAGCGTTGATAAGTTAATGTGTTTGTGGATGCTCAAATTCTGAATGAAGCTGAGTGTGGTTTGAAAAGGCTTCAGCATATCTCATGTTAAAAGAGATGCCCTCTAGATCTGGACGCTGTCAGTCTTTATAGTAAGTAATTGGTCACTTTTACTATAATCATGCAATGCATATAGCTACTCACAAGCACAGAGAGATATAACTACTCAAGCTTGCAGCCAATAAAGAATAACCGTGCTATCGAGTGATCTTTCTGTTCTCTGGTAGGTTCATCACTGATCTTATTGAGGCCATGCATTTCTTCTGTGGAAGAAAGTAAACAAGCTGGTTATGCTCATTTGTCGAAGCCTACGTGTAAATCCATATGGTGAAAAGTGAAAACGCTCAAACGCTGGCTATGTTTACATGCACACTAAAAACCTGAGCATTATCTGATTTCTGGAGTTACAAGATTATTGAAATGTTGTGTAAACTGTTACATCTGATACAAGTAATCTGATTTATTTCTGATTGCCCACTAATTTATTATGCAAAAAAGGGAAAAGACAAAAATGAAAGGGTTGAGATTTATTTTTAATTTTTTAAAATTAATTTTACAACATTTTCTCTAAAAATCCATTGATTACCTGACATATGTCGCCAGGTGTTTTTGATCAGATTTCTCTTGTACGTGTAAACACATGCAGCAAAAATCATATTATTGAGTTATCTGATTATTCTAGTTGCCTGATTTTTACTGGCCACGTAGGCCTTAATTTTCCCACTGTGGTACTGAGCTCATTCAGCTAACTCGGTGGTTCCCAACACTTTTTGTCTCAGGTTCCCTTCTCACACTTCGAGTACCCGCTCGATGTAATATGTAATATTGATTCCTGATTAGGTATAGAAATCTATTGTCAATGAATACTATTACATTGTCTTACATTAATGATGTTTATGTCCTAAACCATTCTATAAACATTCCCAAAGAGGTTTATTCATATTCAAATGCTACTCTACTTACTTTCTTTTTAAATCAGAAATCATTCTGGTCCCAAGGGTACCACTGGTTGGGAAACACTGGTCTAACTCATGCACTGACTGCCAACACAGTAATTGAAATTGAGTGACACAATACTGCCCCCTATTGGTACATCTTTGGATAGCTGGATCATGTTGAGTTGCACTGTTCTTCTAAAAAGGAAAACCCAGAACCCAAAAGTTTAATATAATTTATTCAAACCATCCATTGCATTACTTTTTACACCAAACACAAGGAAATTTTCTGACGATTTGCTTATTTAAAAAGTATACAATAGGATTTATTACATTCAACAAAGCATATTTTTAAAAAGCTTACATTTGATTCACATTATCTATAGAGAAGACCCCTTTTGCCATTTATTGTGCAAACAAAACAAGGTTAAAATATGCCCAGAGTCACAGTGTAGATGCATTGATCATCCCAGTAACTTAGGAGCTTAGGCTGGGTACACCCTGGGCACCAATCAGTTTGATGCAAGGCTGACACAGGCATCATTCACACCCACACTCACTCACAAGTCCCCACTTCACATGAAAGTCTTTTGAAAATGTCTTTGGAAAGTGTGAAGAAGAGAAGAGCACACAAAGTACCTCAGTACCTTCACATTTAAAATTTGTTGATGAGCTCCATAATTGCAATTGTTGTGCTCTGTCCAAAAATGAAGGCTCCAACTACAATGGTTATGACACCCCAAACTGTTAAAACACAACTAAAAGGAGAATGTTAACATGTGAAAATGGGTTTTTATACAATAAAATGTCTATACAAAAATTTTTGATCACTGACCTGAATCTGGATGACCCTTGCTCTGTCTGCATTATAAACATGAGACACAGCCCTGTAGTAAGTAGGCACAGTATAGATCAACGATGGGCACCAACTGATGCAAATTAGGGAGTGAGAGTTAGTTTTCTTACCAGGAAAGATGAAGATAAAGAAAGCGCTGATTCCTCCAATCACACTGATCACCTCACCCATGTCTGGGACAAACATGGCAATGAGAAGAGTGATGGCGATCCACACAACAGTTAGGACGACCCGGCAGCGACTCTCAAACGAACTAGTGACAATCCCATGACTACGCCGTCTAATTCTCAGCATCAGATTCAGGATGACAGATCTGTGCAAGGCAAGATTCAAAATAGGTCTATTATAAATAAACATCTTTAATGAGAATATAAAGATATTTCTGAGCAATAAAATACCTGTGATTAAATAATGCTAGATAGACATGTTTAATGCCATACTGACACACACTCCAGGCAAAGCAATACAGAAGTAAAAACTACAAAACTATGGGAGCATGCACAGTATATGGGCAACTAAAACATATCAGGTCAGATGTCTACTGTGTATTGCAACGGTGTTTCAAATGAACAATTTTATCATAATATAAATGGCATACTCACTTTAACAGATATAACACTTGTTTCTCACCTGCCCAATAGAAGAATGATTGGATATATGGTGATGATAGATATGCCAAAAAGCAGTCGTGAGATAATCATGACCACATCATTTCCAGGATATGACATAAGAATATCAGAAGCAACGTCTCGCCCGAATGTCATGAAGCCGTAGACGCCTGGCCGTCAACAGAATGACAGTTAAGTAGCAAAATAAACTCAGTGTCACTCAAAGCCAATAACTGACTCACCGGTCAAAGTGTAGACGAGTAAACAGAAAAACATGGACACCACCGAGATGCCAACCCAGTGGGAGATCTTCTGGTTCTCCATACTGCTGTAGATGGCTATACATGCCTCATGACACTGTAATTACATTTATCACTAGAGACAAGCTCAGTCTTTTCATGTTCAAAATAGAAGAGTAATATTTCACCTACAAATAGGAACACACAATTTACACACTATTTAATGGAGGGAACTATGAAGTCCCATATAATCCTCCCTAGATATGCAGTTCGCTTAATGACATATGCTCTCCCAGTTAATTTATTGCACCTTTCAATGTTCAGAAGTTATGCATAATAATAATAACAATAACAACAACAATAATAATAATAACTTATCATATTCATTCCTTACCTGAAAACCAAAGCAAATGGTTGGCACAACACTGAACATTGATGCCCAGGAGCTCACTCTAAAAAAAAGAACAAGAGCAAAACAAAACTGAATTAATAAAAACTCTATACAGGTGTGTGAAATATGAAGGCGGCTTTAAGTGAACATTTATTGGTTACTGACCCTTGGCTGTGTTCTGGAGTGATGATGACAGCGTGGCTCTCCATCAAATAATATTTGACAATCACCGCAACACAGAGGTACGTAGCAGCGAGTGTCCCCAGAACACTGACACAAGAAGAATAAGAGTTTAATAACATAAAGACTTGGCCTGAGTTGTATGTCACTGCTCCATAGGTAAGGCTTGTACCTGGTGTATTTCTGGATACCAATTTCTTTTGGGATGGACAGTGGCAAAATAATGACCAGACACATGATGAAGAGGGCAAAGCGCTGGTCCGTGTACCAGTGATATGGCATTTCCGCCTCAGTGGAGCCAGTGGCAGTTTCATATAAAGAAATACACACTGTGGAGTAAAGCCATGACATAAATTATTCATAGGTACTAAATAAGAAATAAACAAACATATAGGAGGACTATCAAAGAGGTAAGTGTGCCTCATATACAGCTGTACCCTCTTGATTTATGAATTCATTTACATTTTTCAGAATGCAAATCTGTTGAGTCTGTGTTTAATGAGAGCAAGATAAATGCTTTAATGTTAATGAACAATAGAAAGAAACGTGCTATTTGCAAAAATACATTGTTAACAATATCTCAGAGGACAGCTCTAACATCTGCATTGTAGTATTTTACTGCTGGTAAATCCAATCAAGCCCCCAGTTTACTGGAACACAGTGACAGCTGTAAAACGATTAAAGGTTTTCAGGTGGTCAATATAAAAATGGGTCACTTACTTTTGCCACTGGAATTGAAAATGGAAATAGAATTGAAATTGAAATATTTTTTATTGTAAAAATGAGATGCCACAATTCTAGTTTTATATGTCTTCACACAATGTTAGCAACAAAACAGTACTGAACATATACAGTATTTACAAGGGGATTTCTAGAAATCTATATTTCCATACTAGATAGACAACATTAGATAAGTTAATAAAAACATATGCATGACTTATAGATGATAACAGCACAAGATTTCCTGTTTTTTCTTTAAAATATCATAGTGTCATTGAATGTTCTTCAATACTGTTTGTTTTGTCTGCAATTTCTCTCACTTTGAAATTTGTTCATAATCTATGACTGAACAACTACTCCAATAGCTTAGTGTAATCAACAGTGAATAATCAAGACAATATTACAGTGATAATATGGATACCCATGCTATGGTTACATATGTTTGGTCATTACGTTTTGGTGATTGAAGGTGCACTATGTAACTTTTCTGCTCAGGATCCACCCTCTACTTGTCTCCATGGTTATTGCTTTTTCTGGAATGTTGCGCAATATGGCATTATATTTAAGTTACAGGTCAGATCTGTGGATAGGCTTCCCTGCTCAAAGTAAAAACACATGTTTTTCGAGGCATTTTTGAGCTATAGCCTGTTAGAAATGCAAAATAGATAGATAGGTTTAATCAGTGCCATACAGCAGAAAATTCAAGGCATCTCCATGGAGACATCCATTGTTAGAAAGGTTATATGGTGCGCCTTTAAGTCAGGACTTACATTTCTCCAGTTGGTCCTGCACCACCACCAGGAAGGCCACGCAGATCATGAAGAGGTTGAAGCAAAAGCACACCTCACAGAGCTGGCCCACAGCACGACCGCACACCTCTCTCACCACATCCTGATAGGTCTTCTGTCTACTGATGGACGAGGCATAGCCCAAAATCACCAAACCACTGATGAGGAACACTAGAGACACCTAAACAGAAATACAGAGATTATTTCATACCGGAGTTAGTTACATTTACTTGAGTAACTTTTTTTGGAAAAATGTGTGCTTCTCTGAGTATTTTTCTTTTAAGTGTAACAGTATTCTTACTTGAGTTTAAAAAAAAGGATTATGCTTCCCACAGTGAGTAAGTCTTCAAGTGACCAAAGCTTGTTGCTTGCTATGTTGACAATATTTAAATATTTAACATTGCATTTCTATATCGTTCAGATATGATTCTCATTTTGTGGTCTAGTTTTTTAATATGCCAGATTTTATGGATTATTTAATGTTTTGTCCTTACGTTAAATTCAAATTATATCAGATTACCCAGACAGTTACTCTTACAGTCACCATTTTACTCTTACTTGAGTAATTTCTTGGCATCAAGTACTTCTACTTGAGTAATATTATTTTAAAGTAACATTATTTCGGAGCAAAGCATGGAGGAAACTTTGGAGGAGTAAATTTGAATTTGTGAGTAGGTATACACACATTCATATCACATTATGGGGAGTATAATCTGTATACACACTCCCAATGATGTAAAGTTTCAACATTCAAAAGTATACAATGTCTGCTACATTTGTTTGTGGCTCTGACAGTCTCATACACACAAATGCCTTTACATCAATCTGTTGTTACGTGCAATACGCTGTATGTCTTTAAATCTGTATTTGTAAGAATGAATAATAAAGGGATTCATGTGAGTTCCAATTAAATAAGCTGTTTTCATTGTAGTAAATAACATAAAGAATCTATTTAATCTGCCCTATTATCTGTCTGTCTGGACCTTTTGAACTCTTTGATGTATAGATTTTTCTCTGATTCAGGAACAGTACCAAGAATTTGAATCTCACTGAAACTTGATGCTTCATTAGAGGCAACTTGTGAAGAGCAAGGCCCTTTTTCACATTCAGAAGACATATAGGCTCTCTATGTCAAATGTGGTGGACTACATATAGCTTAGTCATATCTTTAGTTTCATTAACACAATCTACAATGTTATATATTGGCAAGTGTATTTTTAACCTCAATTTAAAATATAGCCTATATGCATGTGCCAGTATGGAGTATGGAGTAATTAACAAAAGGTTATCAAACCAAAAGCCTATTCGAATAGGCTATCTATGATTGAACTGCGTTTAAAACCTTGAGAAACACGCCTTTAACTAAGTACCAACAACACAGGCTTAGGCTAAAGGCTACAGAAGGCCTATCATATTTGTGTATTCCTCTTCTGAGGGTCTAAGGGTTTGCAAACATCCAACAAACGAACAAATAGACCGAGGTTACATAAAATAATAGGTTAAAAGGTCTAAATGGATATGTGTGAAGAGGCCGTGGCCGTTTCTGCACCGAGTGGGCCCTATTTTAGTCTTAAGCCACAATTAACATTAATTGAACATTTAAGTCCTCCGAAATGACTAACCAGTTCCACGGAAATAGCAGTGGTCACTCCTCCCGCTTTCTCGAAGGCCCATGGAAAGTTGAGCAGCCCGGCTCCCAGCGCGGACTTGAGCATGATAAACACGGCCCCAAACGAGCCCAGTCTCGGCTGGTCGGTGTGCGAGGCAGAGCGGGAGAAGAGGCAGATGCTCTCCCGGGCAAGTTCCTCCATGATCCCTGGTCTGGACTTTTCTCCTCTACAGATAAGATGGCTTACTGCAATTTTTTCGGAGTCCCACCTAGTGCGGCTTGGTATCTCATGCTCTGAAGTGAAACTGAGTAGAAATTCTGCTACCCTTTATTACCCTGTGCCTCCCACACCAGCTGTATATTCAGATAATTAAACATTTCGCCCTGGGGTGACACATTTAACACTAAGGTGAGCATGTTTGCTGTGAGTGTCCTCTATTTTAAGTCTGACCTGTCTGGCGTGGTCTAACA
Organism: Periophthalmodon schlosseri; assembly: GCA_000787095.1. Lineage (NCBI taxonomy): Eukaryota > Metazoa > Chordata > Actinopteri > Gobiiformes > Gobiidae > Periophthalmodon > Periophthalmodon schlosseri. Next base: position 61,516 of record KN475060.1, read on the forward strand.
GGGGCCTCTATGACCCTACAGAGGAGCCATTGGGGTAAGAAGTTTTACATAAGCCATTTTATTACAACCATTAAGGTTTGAGGCAGCACATATAATAGGGGAAGGGGTCAGGGCTCTTTTTATTAGCTCAGGAGGTAAGTCTCTTAGTAGGAGCTTGGCGTAGAGCCACTGCTCCTCCACATTGAGCCACCTCTCTGGAGAGAGGTTCAGGGCATATCCCACTGGGAAGAGGCCATGGGGAGGTAAAGAAGAGAGAAAAATGTTCTATAAATGTAGCCTTGGCCACAAAAAGACATGATACCTCACTGGCTAAACACAGCCTACATTTAATACAGTTTAATTTTATTTATTTATTTATTTATTGTGGGGATTGCATATTAATTAACATGTCTGTAAATAAGCCAATTAGCCAAGAAGGCAATTTTTTATCTCAAGAGAAACCTCTTAAGAAGAGGTGGGCTTGCCTAAGGGCCTTGTAATTCTTCTTTATTTATTCCTTTTTGTCAGTCATCAGTTAAAAGGGAACTGTGAAGTTCTTGTGTATGTAAAACATTAAGGGAAAGCTGTAACACTTATTTT
>KN475062.1:12301-38454 GCA_000787095.1 Periophthalmodon schlosseri
GAAAACATACTGTATATATTAAATGGACTAGCGAACCCGCTAGCCGCCGCGTTCCAAACTTGCGCATGAGCGCGCTTCCAGCTCCATCGACTCTGGCTACAATTCACTTTACGTTAGAAATTTTGGTCTTAAAATGTTCGTATTAACCCGCTCTACATGATCCTGGTATTTTTTATTTCGCTATTGTGTCCATAACTCAAGATATGAACATTAATAACAGACAAATCAGGCGCCTTCTTTCCCTGAGATCACTCCCAGTATCGTTAGCAACAGGTTTGATTGACAGCGTTGCTAAGTGCCCGCTCCCTGCTAAACCAGCGGTGCGGGCGGGAAGGGGCGTTACCATCAACATCCTCGCTCCAGATTGGCTCTTTGGTTGCTATGATACTCACGGTCGGAATTCCAAATATAGAGCTTGCTATAACTGCTCTAGCCTCGACGAGCTTCATTTGACTGGAGCCGAACTCCCTTTGACGTCACACTCACTCAGTTATGTGCGTTTGCGCGCGTGCCCCGCTCCTCGTGGCTTTATTTGCCGTTTTGGTTCTGTTCTTTGGAGCGCAGAGCGGAAAGTCATTCAGTAATTACGTTTTCGTGGTCAAAAAACGCTCCAAAACGGCACGCTTTCTCTCTTTCTCTTCCTCCTCCTCTCTGCGGAAGTCTCCAGACAGGATGACATCTGACTGAAGCATCCCGCCACATCCCATAATATGCCTTAAACAAAATCCTGTAGAAAGTCCTCTACTGTCCAAGGACTGTCACGTCAGCAGACACAGACTCAGTATGAATAATGCAGATGGCGGTGGCGTTATGAGACTTGGGGGACTTCCTCATTTCCAAGTAAATCCTTCAGGTGCGGTAATGTCGTGTGTTTATGCACAGAGGTGTCTATGTTAGCCCTGTGATTATGTGGCAATGTAAAAATGATATTTCAACTTCAACTGGCATGAAAAAAATGGATATCTGCGTACGTGTGTTAAAGGTCCTTACGCAAAACTGACTCTTATGAGCTTTAAGCCACGTTATATGTTGTTACCTCCTCAAAAACAGACCTGGAGTTGTGTTTTGTTTCATTCACACACGTTTGAGTAACTCTTTATTATTAGTCTGTCTACATCTCCAAAGCACAAAATGCTCTGTTCCACCTTGTGATGTCATGAAGCGGTGGATTTCTTGTTGAGAGTTACCTTTTACCTTTAGTTCAGTAGAGACTGTCAATTCCAGGGCTGAAATCATCAAAATGATTCTAGTGAAGGTGTATGAAGTTTAAAAGTAGAGCACTTCCTGTATTACCACATGACATCACAAGGTGGAACAGAGTGTTTCCTGTTTATCAGAAGAACTCAGCCTCAATATGCAGGTTTGTGTGTTAAACGTGTGAATGAAACAAAACACAACTCCAGGTCTGTTTGTGACGAGGAAATGGAGTGATATGGGCCCTTTAAAGGTGCAGTATGTAACTTTCTGGTGGAGGTTTTGCCACCTGCTTGTCTCCATGGAAATGGTATCACTTTGACTGGAAAGTCTGACAGTAAGGCATTGTCAAAAATATATCTCTCTTGGTCTATTGTCTTTGCAGTGACATCACACTGGGGGTGTTCTACATGTATCTCTAGGGGCGGGATGTTCAGCAGTTGCATGGTGACACAACGCACACATTAGCAAACAAACGTTTTAAGATGAGTCTGAAAACTCAACACAAAATACAAAATGGATTTAAACAGCACATTTTTAGGAGCCTGTGATCAATCCGAGTGTTTATGGTCCTGTTTAGGAGTTTGATCAACAAAAAGGTGACAGTGACTAACTGAAAAACTGTTGGCTAATGCTAGCTAGCTTGTGACTGTAATTTTATGTGTGAGAGACTTGTTTAACAGCACAAATCAGCTCACCTGTTGTAGTTCCAACCAAGTCAGCTGTTTCTGGTCAGATTGTGTTAAAATAAACCACAGATTAAAATCTAACAGCGCTTCAGACAAAGCAGTGCTTCCAGTTAGCACCACACCTCCACGGAATGTTGATGACATCAGATGTAAAGTATCAATTCAATTACAGGTCTTATTATTGGAAAAAAAAAAAAACAACAACTTGTAATGGGCTCATTTATCCGCAGATCTGACCTGTAATAGCTTCCAGCTGCACCACACCTCCACGGAATGTTGATGACATCAGATGTAAAGTATCAATTCAATTACAGGTCTTATTATTGGAAAAAAAAAAACAAAACAACTTGTAATGGGCTCATTTATCCGCAGATCTGACCTGTAATAGCATCATCTGCTCTCCATGGAGATAGATGAGTTTAATGCCCTACTGTGGAACATTCCAAGCAAAGGAATAACATCTCCATGGAAGCAGGAGGTTGGCGGTTCTTCTCGCTCCGCTAAAAGATAAATTATAATACAAATCGAATACTCGTGTACATGTCGCAGTGATTTTTTTCCCCTTATTTCTTTTGTATTTAGCAAAGCAGATCATCCGTGTCAAAAGCACTTATGTCCTCGCCCTTTTTATGCCTCCAAATCTGCACCCGCCCAGCACCAGCGCCCCCTAAGGTGAAGGAAATCTGACAAATGACTGCACTCCATTAGATCCGTTCATTAAAGAAGGCTCACGAGTAATGACTTTTTGCACCATGTGACCGCCAAATAGATTAGGATATTGATAATTGCATTCGCTTTATGATGGAAATGTAAAAAAGCGAGGAGTGGAGGGTAGGCGGGTTTAATATGGGCAAATTAATAACGTTTTATTCCATTTCGGTGTCAGCGGAGACAAAGAGTGCGCTGTGTGTGGCTTTAGAGACAGGATTATCAGACAAAGAATGTATATGCAGGGGAGTAGATGGGGGGGGGGACAAAGGGGTCTGTTGTCCCGGGCCCCAGGGTGTTTCAGATGACGTCACCACATTCTATAGGTCAATAATATTTAATACAGATGAGGGCAGCTAAAGTGAATATGTTGGAAATACAGGTTTTTGTTGTAATACAGTGAGTTTTTGGGTCTAGTAACGATAGAAATGATCCGGTTCGACGTTTGTGAATTCACCTTTTGGATATTTCATGGTAAAGTGCACTGTAATCAATAGGGAAAACTGTCTCTTGCGCCCCCATCTGGGAGTATGACATCATCACATTCTAGATTCTGAAAACAACCAATTTATATTAGAGGGGGGGCCCGTGTGAAGCTTCTTGCCCCAGGCCCCGAAATTTCTGTCGACGGGCCTGTCCCAACAACATGAATTTTATCAAATTTTATCAAAACAGCTATTAGTGGTGTTCAGATTCTACAATGTGATGACGTCATACTCCCAGATGGGGGCCACGAGCATAGAGTGTATATATAAATGTACATAGCTAACCCGTTAGCCACCGGGTGCCAAATAGGAAGTGAGCATGAGTGCGCGTCCGGCTCCATCGACTCTGGCTCCAGTTCACTTTCTATTCACAATCTGTGGCCCCTCTCTCTCTGTAACTGCTGCTGTCAGACTCGTCATTTTGGTCTTAAAATGTTCTATTTAATAACAGACCGAGGTTGCTCCCTCTAGCTTCATTGACAGCGGTGCTAAGTGCCTGCCCACTGCTAAACCAGCGATGCGGGAAGGAGCGCTACCTTCAACAGCTTCGCTCCGGATTGGCTCTTTGGTTGCTACGATACTCGCGGTCGGAATTCCAAATATGGAACTTGGCTCCAGATTCACCGCTATAACTGCTCTGGCCTCGACGAGCTTCATTTGACTGGAGCCGAACGCCGCGGGTGACGTCAAGAGCCGGTTTTCCATATTTGATTACACTGTACTTTGTAAAAACACATATATTGAGCGTAATCATTTCTATGACTGACTAGACCCAAGAGCTCCCCAAATTACACAAATCAGCATTTAAACAATATTAATTTGACCTGCCCCCATCTGTATTAAATAAGTAAATATTGGTCTATGGATTGATTGATTTAACCTGATACGTAGCAGTAAAAGGAGACAGTATCATGGACAAATAAATCGAAAACATGGGGTTGGCAGGGCTCATTCATAAACTTTAGTGTCTCATTACATTAAGGTGCCACAGTCTACGATGCAGCGCCTACGTGTTTTTGCACCACGGATTCTGATCGGACCCAAGGATCAAGCTTCGAGTGCCTTACCAACTGTAGGAGACAGAAAAGGTGCGCTGTGCGTTTGCTGCACGTGCGCGTCCGGTTGGTCGAGAGCCGAGGGGGCGGGGCTCACGTGGGCGCAGGCGTCGAGAGCCGTAATTTTTGTTGCCCGCCAGTTTCACCTCCGTTTACCCTTCTTACCGTGTTGTATCCGTCCGTGTCCGTTCTCTCTGCTGCGCTGAGGATAGCTCTGTGTGTTTTCGTCAATAAATCACCACAAAACGCATGTTGGATCTCAGCGTATTTGTTTGCGATAATCTCCCAGCGCTTCGCGAACCCAGGACCCGCTCTGGCTCTAACTGCGGCTTCAGGGTTAGTTAAGGGAAGTCGCTAGATGTTATTTTTGGCTGGAAGAACAGAGAAATGACCTGGGACCTGCAAAATAAATGGAACAAATATAACAATATGACATACTACATTTTTATTTCTCACTTCTGTATCACAGCTGTGGCAAATTTCAATAATAAGTCTTAAGTTTAAGATGAACTAGCCTAAATTCACTTTCACTATATCAGACGTTGTTCCCTTGAAAATAAGTGTTACTGATGACTATAAGAAGACACATTGCGCTCGTGTCGGCTCTATAGTTATAATCTATGACACCCGTGGATTGTTATGTTATAATTTGCACATTTTAAATCACAATATTCATCTAAAACGACTCGATAAAAGAAACAAGTCAGGGCTAGAAAACTGCGGTGCCCAGTGGGAGCTGACGTCGCGTTTAAAAATGACTCAAATACGAATCACTCCGAAAACAACTTCAGAGGCTCAGTGAGAAGCGGAAACAACTATAACATGGCTAAAAGCTTTGAAAAGTCCATTTTGCAGAATAGATCTGGTTTAAATTGCGCAACACAAATATCAGTAAAACCTAAATCTGTATTGTTTGACTCAATAAACTGTCTGCTTATAAAAAAATACCTCAGAAAAAGCATGTCTGTGTTCGTTCACTTCGCTGCCCGTGACCATTTCGAGTTCAAATCTTCACTTCTGCGCTACAAGAGAAAAGAGAGAAGGAACCTGAGACGAAAAGACTTGTGTTAGCAGCGGGTTTGAAACAGCGGAGCCGTGGAGCCGTCGCACTTTGTGACAGGCTCAAAAGGTGTCACTGCTGCTGCCGCGCCGTCTCCGTCTCTCACCTGGAAAACACACCGAACGAGAGCCGATTCGTCTGAGGTGGAAGGAGCCGTAATATCGTGATCTTTCGCAGCCCTAGCATCTGAAAAGTCCCGTGATTAAAGACGCTACACCTGATTTTGACTTAAAAACGGCAAGTACAGAACTAGTTCATCTACGGTTTGCAGTGGTTATTCCTCGCTTGCCTTATAAGCTCATCGTGGTGAATAATTAGGATGGTCGGAGTATTTTTTTACAAATCTCAGAGACCAGAGCGGAGTTGCCGTCATGTTAAGCTAACATTGACTAGCTGCTTGTGCAATATATCTGAACTGGAGCAAGTGCAAATATTGCTCAAACATGGCGGGGAAATGTGCACAGGGCCTTTAATCACAACTGAAGCAAAACCTCAAATTGAACAAATGGAATTAGCAAATCACAAAAACTGCAGTTGTTGAAGTATCACAATTTCTACCACAAATAACAAAGAAATCCTGTTTAATTCTGCGTAAAAACAGCTCACCCTGGAGTTTAGATCTGTACAAACATGTTCTGAAATGTGATTTTTGTATTAGTTTGGTTTTATATCACGCAAAATTGACTCTCGTGAGGTTTAAGTCGTGTTATGATGCTGTTTCCTCCTCAAAAACATACCCGGAATTGTGTTTGTTTCATTCACACGTTTGCGTAACACTTTATTATTAGTCTGTCTGCATTTCCAAAGCTCAAAATGTTCTGTTCCACCTTGTGATGTCATGAAGCGGTAGTTTTCAAGTTAACGACTACTTTTTACCTTTTGTTTAGTAAAGATGGGCAATTCCAGAACTGAAAATATCCAAATGATTCTAGTGAAGGTGTGTGGAGTTTAAAAACACAGCGGAGCACTTCCTGTATGGGCACACGACATCACAAGGTGGAATAGAGTGTTTTCAGTTTGAGAGAGGAACTCAGCTTAAATCTGCAGGTTTGTGTGTTAAACGTGTGAATGAAACAGAGAGAGGAATCAGCTTAAATCTGCAGGTTTGTGTGTTAAACATGTGTGAATGAAACAAAACACAAATCCAGGTCTGTTTTTTACGAGGAAACATTAGAACATAGATTAAAAAATAACGTAATATGGGCCCTTTAAAACAAAAATCGCAAATCCAACCTCAAAAATCCTACCGAGCCCTTCCCACTGCTCCCTCCACTTATCCCTCATCCATGTTCAGACTCATTACAGGACTAAATGACTGCGATAGACATTTTGCATCCACTTTTGGCTTGTTGGCTCCGCCTCCGTCCCGCAGCCCCCCGTCTGTTCCCCGAATACCCAGCAGTACATTAGCGGAGAGCTACTATTACCCACGCCCCAGCTCCGCGGAGCCGATTCGGAAAGCTGAGTGTTCCTGCGAAGCCCCCACAGGTTTTAATGGCGTGGACTCTGCTCGTTTCCTCGCCAGCCAGCGCTCCCGGAGAGCGCCAAGGTCGCCTGAAGCAGAGGACGCGGCGCCCTCCGCCTGCGTCCGTCGGATAGCGATGGGACTTTCGGCTCTTTTGTGGCATCCGAGTCTTTTGGATCCGTTCATGTCAAAGAGCCGTTCAAAAGACTGGTTCTTTTACTATTTATTCATATGACAGAGGCCAATGTGAGAACTCATTTTATCAACAAATAAATAACAGACAGAAACCACCAAGGCTCAGATCTGTTTAAAATGGTTCAAACTGAGAGTGAGAGTGTGTTTGCCCCACAGAGTGTTTACAGAAGTCGACTAAGGGAGTGTGACGTCACCCACAGCGTTCGACTCCAGTCAAATGAAGCTCGTCGAGGCCAGAGCAGTTATAGGGGAATTTAAATAAACTTTGCACTACAATAATAATCATTTTAAAACTGTTATTTTGATGTCAAATGTGTTTTTTGTGCATAAATGTCTCACTCGTGTCGCCTGCTCCGCTTCTGTCCTGATTCTCGTGTCGGTTCAGGGTTAATCAGTATAAAAATGCACAGAAATTAGAAAGAAAAAGATTCGGCTCTTTCAAAGAACGAGATCCGGAGCCAACCACGTTAAGGAATCGTTCAGAAGAGTTGATTGGTTCACTGTCTTGGTCCCATGCGTCCTGGACCGAGGTCTCGTACTCAGACGTTAATGGAAGTGTCCAATCCCCTTCGGTCAAGCAGATTTCCACAGGACAAACTTCAGATCATTGTGCGACGAGTCAAGAGTGAAGCATCGATCTGCTCTGTCTGAGATGAATCCTCAATGAGAGACACGGAGCCGGGGGGAGTGTGTCCTCTGATGGAGCCGGCTCTCTGATGGAGCCGGCTCTCTCTGATGGAGCCGGCTCTCTACATCTCTTTCTCTAACCCTCTCTCTCTTTGTTCTCTCTCTCTCTTTCTTGCTGTCTTTCTTCTCTCTCTCTCCCCCTCTCTCTCAATCTATCTCTCTCTCATTCTCTGTTTCTCCCTCTTCCCTTCTCTCACGCTTTCTCCTTCTCTTTTTTCTTTCTCCTCTCTCTCTATGCTTCTCTCTCTCTCTCCTTCTCTCTCCCCTCTTTCTCTCTCTCTCCCTCTCTCCTTCTCTCTCCCCTCTTTCTTTCCCCTTCTCTCTCTCTCGCTCCTTCTCTCTCCCCTCTCTCTGTCTCTCCCCTCTTTCTCTCTCTCTCCTTCACTTTTTCTCTCTTTCTCTCTCCTCTCTCTCTCCCCCTCTGTCTTTCTCTCTCTTTCTCTCCTCGCTCTCTCTCCTCTTTCTCTCTCTCCCCTCTCCCTCTCTCCTTCTCTCCCCTCTCTCTCCTTCTTTCTCTCCTTCTCTCTCCTCTCTCCTTCTCTCTCTCCCTCCTTCTCCCTCCTTCTCTCTGTCTCTCTCCGTCTCTCTCTCTGTAGGTGCTGAGATGATCAAAACAAAGTTGTGTGTGACCCACCAAAACTGTATCCATTTCTTTTTTTATGTTAAAGTAAAGTTTCTTTCAGTTCACAGGGTCAAAATGAAACTGCTGTGTGCTGTTTTTATTGTCGTCTTATAAACTCAGCAGTGAATTATGAGAACAGAAGAAGTGAGGAATAACTTCAGACTAGTGCAGTTTAAAATGAACTAGTTCTGTTTTTCTCATTTTAAGACGATAAAAACAGCAGCATTAAACATCCACAAGATTTTTTTAAACTATTCTGTTTTTTTAAAGGGCCCGTCCACTGTTCTGTGTTCCACCTTGTGATGTCATGTGGTAATACAGGAAGTGCTCCACTGTGTTTTTAAACTCCACACACCTTCACTAGAATCATTTGGATCATTTCAGCCCTGGAATTGCCGATCTCTACTGAACTAAAGGTAAAATGTAGCTGCTAACTTGAAAACTACCGCTTCATGACATCACAAGGTGGAACAGAGCATTTTGAGCTTTGGAGATGTCGACAGACTAATAATAAAGAGTTACTCAAACATGTGTGAATGAAACAAAACACAACTCCAGGTCTGTTTTTGAGGAGGAAACATTATAACGTGACTTAACGCTCACAAGAGTCAGTTTTGCGTAATATCAGACTTTTAAAACTTAATTCAAAGCTACGATTCGCCCGAACACGACTCTGCGTTTGAAACTTGCTGAAAGTGAAGCGGTCGGGCTGTTGTTGCTCCCGTTGCTGTGCCAGTGTCAGAGCGGGGAGCGGTGCAGGCTGGAGAGAGGGGCGTCCTGCCAAGAGGGTTTGCAGCTTAATTAACTCTAAAGCGGAGAGCTGCGAGCTGCCCCCTCGTCTTGCATATCAACGACCCGAGCCGCTTTCTGAGCACCTTCACACACAAACCCTCCTTTGTCCGGCGCGGGGGTCTTTAGAGCCAGAGCCGTCCCGGCCCGAGGAGCCGGCCCGTTGTCTGCCCCCGCTCTGACAGACGTGAACGGGTTTGCTCGCACGCGGTTTGAATAGAGCGAGGACGGGAGGCCGGCGCGGCAAAACGCTCCTCGAGGCTTGGATAAAAAACGCGAGAAAAATGCTGGTTTCACGTTCAAAAATGATTTACAAAAACATGGAACTGTGTGTGTGTGAGATCCACAGACTGCGTAAAGAAGTGGACTAAGTGGGCGTGACGTCACCCAATTCCGACCGCGAGTATCATAGCAACCGAAGAGCCAATCCGGAGCGAGGCTGTTGAAGGTAACGCCCCTTCCCGCCCCATTCCTGGTCACATTTTTATACAGCGCTGTTCCACCTTCAAGTCACTCAAAGCGCTTTACATCAAGGAACCACTCACCCATTCACACACACACTGTACGCAGGCACTGGGGGCGAGGTGGGTAAAGTGTCTTGCCCAAGGACACGACGACAGCGTTCATCTGTGGGAGCTGGAATCGCACCGCCGACCTTCAGATCAGTGGACAAACGCTCTACCACAACTGAGCTACTGTCGCTGGTTTAGCAGGGGGCGGGCGCTTAGCAACGCTGTCAATCAAACCTGTTGCTAACGCTAGCGGGAGCGACCTCGGGGAAAGAAGGCGCCTGATTTGTCTGTTATTAATGTTCATATCTTGACTTACGGACACAATAGCGAAATAAAAACCCCAGGATCATGTAGAGGGTTAATACGAACATTTAAGACCAAAATGACGAGTCTGACAGCAGCAGGTACAGAGAGAGGGGACACAGTTTTCTCATGTAAAGTGAATTGGAGCCAGAGTCGATGGAACCGGAAGCGCGCCCAGGATCACTTCCTGTTTGGAACATAGCAGCTAGCGGGTTAGCTATGTGCATTTATATATACAGTCTATGGTGTAATCCCTCTTGCAGGTTCGTTCAATGGACTTAAGTAAAAGCAGATACTAGGGTGTGTTGGTTTGAGTGTCGTTAGCTCCTCCCTTCAGACAGATATAAGGCAGTGACTTACAGAACCCTGTCAGAACTGAGGAAGCTACTTGAATGAGTGGCAAAACGTATTCACTCTTTTGTGCAGTTGACAGAATTACATTTTTTTTGGCGACGGCATTAGATTTAAAGGGCTCATATTACACTGTTACTGTTCTGTTCTAATGTCGTTTCCTCGTCACAAACAGACCTGGAGTTGTGTTTTGTTTCATTCACACATGATTAATTAACACACAAACCCTGCAGATTTAGGCTGAGTTCTTCTCTCAAACAGAAAAAAACACACTGTTCCACCTTGTGATGTCATGTGGTAATACAGGAAGTGCTCCACTGTGTTTTTAAACTCCACACACCTTCACTAGAATTATTTTAATAATTTCAGTCCTGGAGCTGCCAATCTCTACTGAACTAAAGGTAAAAGGAGCTGTTAACTTGAAAACTACCACTTCATGACATCACAAGGTGGAACAGAGCGTTTTGAGCTTTGGAGATGTAGACAGACTAATAATAAAGTGTTACTCAAACATGTGTGAATGAAACAAAACACAACTCCAGGTCTGGTTTTCAGGGGTAACAACATTATAACATGGTTTAAAAAGTCACAAAAGTCCATTTTGCGTAATATAGGACCTTTAAAAAAGTAACACTGACTAATGACATACAAACTGAGCAGATTGCTTCTTCAGGGTCCACATTCTTGTCTCAATATTTAAGCCTAAATCTTGCAGCTGGGACGTCCTATTCAAATCGCTCCCTCCATCAGTGTGATTTGGCTCTGACCTCTAGTGGCCACACACTGAACTAAACACAGACTCTTCAGCATTACAGAGCTGATTGTTCCCAGGAATATATTTACATAACATATTTTATTTTAGATTTTGCAGAGACTCGCCAACTGGAAATTTAACTTTATCTTGTCCCACTCCTTTGACTCAGCAGTGTCTAAGGCGTCTTTAAAGGTCCTATATTACGCAAAACTGACTCTCGTGAGCTTTTAGCCGTGTTATAATACTGTCACGTTCTCAAAAACAGACCTAGAGTTGTTTTGTTTCATTCACACATGTTCGAGTAACACTTTATTATTAGTCTGTCTACATCTCCGAAGCTCAAAATGCTCTGTTCCACCTTGTGATGTCATGAAGTGGTAGTTTTCAAGTTAACAGCTCCTTTTAGCTTTTGTTTAGTAGAAATTGGCAAGTCCATGGCTGAAATCATCCAAATGATTCTAGCGAAGGTGTGTGGAGTTTAAAAACACAGTGGTGCACTTCCTGTATTACCACATGACATCACAAGGTGGAACAGAGCGTTTTACATTTGAGATCAGAACTCAGCCTAAATATGCAGGATTTGCGTGTTAAACCCATAGACCGTATATATAAATGTACATAGCTAACCCGCGAGCCGCCGCGTCCCAAACAGGACGTGAGCATGGGAGCGCGGGGGTGTTGCTAAAGGCCCCCTGCCAAACCAGCGGGAAGGGGCGTTACCTCCAGATCGGCTCTTCGGTTGCTATGACACTCGTGGTCGGGCCCTTTAATGCAGTAAAACGATCAGATCGGTCACACGTACGAATGAACAGCACACGGCGCGTACAGGGCGACAGAGGTCACAGCTAATATATTCTACAGAGACGCGCATGATCTGAGCAGGACCCGGGAGCAGTCGGGATTATTCAATTTGGACCCGCCAGACGACCTTGACCGGGGCTGGAGGGAGCGCTGGCGAGGTTGGCGAGGTGCGTGCTGCCCAGAAGGAGACTGATTGATAATTTGCATGTGAGAGTGAAGGGGGGAAAACTCCCATAAGGATTAGATTTAACAGTGTCGGGAAGTAACTAGACCTGTCGCGATAACACATTTCGAAGCACGATATATCGCTACAGAGGAAAATTACTTTACGGCTCCGACACAAAGCAGGAGAATCCGAGTAAAACAGTTTTTAAACAGACAGTATCATTAAAAGGCCTGAGCTGCAACAAAAACATAGCAGAAGGAACCGATAATTAACCACAGAAGTTATTTATTCTACCATCTACAGCTAATTTGTGATAGCACGTTAGCTAACTCACTGTGTCTCAAAGCTAACAGTCACTTTTATTAAAACCAGAAAACATAAAATAAACATCCAAAATCAAATTAATTATAATAAAGACTACGCAATGTTTTTATATGTAGAATACTTCAGTGGTACTTTACTTTTGTGGTGTTGTTTTGATATTTATTATACCTCAAAATTAGCATTAGCGTTAGCATTGAGACACAAACATGTCTCTTTCTAAACACAGAAGTGTCTCTGGTGAAGTATTAATTTTATTTGTGTATTTTTTAACATGTTAGTGATGTCCACCCGCAGCTCCCTGTCCACCGTCTGATCTTTAAATATTTGTTCATTTTAGCGTGACTCTGCAAAAACCTCACCCGCAGCTCCTGTCCACCGTCTGATCTTTAAATATTTGTTCATTTTAGCGTGACTCTGCAAAAACCTCACAGAGATAAAACTGGACAGGAATTAGTGACGCTAACAGTGAGGCTGCGGGACGTTACTGTGCACAGAGCCAATACTAGGAATGTAACACAGAACAAATATTATTGCAAGTAGTAAATCAGAATAAGTCACGAAATACATTTTAATGCAGGTATTCGGTATTCTGTAACTAAATACATTTTCAGAGTATTCTTCCGTTTAGCAAGTACTTCTAAACTATAACAATAAAAACAGACAAACTCATTTATGCGATAATACTAGTAAATCAGTACTTGCCCCTTGCCTCAGGTGGAGGAGTTGAAGTATCTCGGGGTCTTGTTCACGAGTGAGGGAAAAATGGAGCGTGAGATTGACAGTTGGATCAGTGCAGCGTCTGCAGTGATGCGGTCGCTGTATCGGTCTGTTGTGGTAAAAAAGGAGCTGAGTGGAAAAGGCAAAGTTCTCGATTTAACGGCCAGTCTACCTTCCTCCCCTCACCTATGGTCATGAGCTTTAGGTAATGACCAAAAGGACAAGATCACAGATACGAGCGGCCGAAATGGGTTTCCTCCACAGGGAGGCTGGGCGCTCCCTTAGAGATAGGGTGAGGAACTCAGTCAGACGGGAGGAGCTCGGAGTAGAGCCACTGCTCCTCCACGTGGAGAGGAGCAGCTGAAGTGGCTCAGGTATCTGCTCCGGATGCCTCCTGGACGCCTCTCTGAGGAGGTGTTCCGGGTATGTCCCACTGAGAACGTCTTGGGGTCCCACCGGAGGAGCTGGAGGAAGTGTCTGGGGTGAGGGAAGTCTGGGAGTCCCTGCTTAGACTGCTGCCCCCGCGACCCGGCCCTGGATAAGAGGAAGAAAATGGATGGATGGACCAGTACATCAGTTTTGCAGATGTAGATGGTCTAAACGCTCAGTGACATTAATATAAATATTTGAATAGCCTCTTAGACCTGAAGAAAACCATTAGCCACAAATCACTTTGTATTTGGACGGTTCATCCCGGCTGTTATATTTCCCATCATGAATACTGTGTGTGTATTTAAAGGTTCACCGTCTAACTCTTCTGGTGGAGGATCTCTCAGCTGCTCGTCTCCGTGGAGATATCATTGCTTTGCCAGGAATGTTCCATGGTATTGAATTAAAGCCTATTTTCATTCAGACAATAACAGGTGACACCATCAGCTCAAATAACAGGTCAGAAGTATTTTTATAGTGAATAAAAACACATGTTCTTGAATAAATGCAAGATATAAATCATTTTGATGCCATAGTCTGTATATATAAATGGACATAGCTAATGTGCTAGCGCTCGTGGGCGTGCTTCCGGCTCCATCGATTCTGGCTCCAATTCACTTTACATTGAAAAACCGTGGCTCCTCTCTCTGTAACTGCTGCTGTCAGACTCGTCATTTTGGTCTTAAATGTTCGTATTAACCCGCTCTACATGATCCTGGGGTTTTTATTTCACTATTTTGTCCGTAAAACAAGATATGAACATTAATAACAGACAAATCAGGCGCCTTCTTTCTCCAAAGTCGCTCCCGGTAGCGTTAGCAACAGGTTTGATTGACAGCGTTGCTAAGCGCCCGCCCCCTGCTAAACCAGCGGTGCGGACGGGAAGGGGCGTTATTTTCAAAACCCTCGCTCCGGATTGGCTCTTTGGTTGCTATGATACTCGTGGTCGGAATTCCAAATATGGAACTCGACTCCAAATTCGCCGCTATAGCTGCTCTGGCCTCGATGAGCACTCGACTCCAATTCGCCGCTATAGCTGCTCTGGCCTCGATGAGCTTCATTTGACTGGAGCCGAACGCTGTGGGTGACGTCACTCTCACTTAATCCACTTCTTTATACAGTCTGTGTGTGGAACATTCCGGGTAAAGCAAAAACAATTCATGTAGACAAGCAGGTGATGGATTCGCCAACAGAAAAAATTAAACATTGCGTCTTTAAATATAAAAACAAAAACAATCTTGTCTTAATGGAAAACTATAGTCTTGAAATGCACATCTCACTAATGTGGCATATTCCAGTGTGATGTTTTATATCTGGGGCCGACTCGCCTCATTAACTCTACTATTTTCTGTCTCAGTTACAGATCTGTAAGTCATTGGGAAGTTTATGGGCAGAACTAAATGTGATGCTGTCTGCAATCTGGCGAGCGCCGCGGAGTAAACAACACTCTTATCGATTTCACTCGCGACACAGAGCGTGATCAGACGCAGCGCGAGGTGAGGCTGCTGTTGTGGCGCTAGTGTTATAGACAACCTGGAAACACACGCACACAATGGGATTGGCGAAGTCGTGTGTTGAGCCTGAGAGCGGCCGTCAGGTATCGAGGTGCGTCAGGGTTAGCGGCCTCCGTGACAGGCTCCCAGTGTGATACTAAGTTTAAAGGTGGCATTACGCAAAACGGACTCTTGTAGCTTTAAGCCATGTTATAATGTTGTTACCTCCTCAAAAACAGACCTGGAGTTGTGTTTTTTTTCATTCACACATGTTTGAGTAACACTTTATTATTCGTCTGTCTACATCTCCAAACCTCAAAATGCTCTGTTCCAACCTGTTCAAACTGTATAAAGAAGTGGACTAAGTGAGTGTGACGTCACCGACAGCGTTCGGCTCCAGTCAAATGAAGCTCATCGAGGCCAGAGTAGTTACAGCGGCAAGTTTGGATATTTAGGATATTTAAGCAACCAAAGAGCTACCGCTGGTTTAGCAGGGAGCGGGCGCTTAGCAACGCTGTCAATCAAACCTGTTGCTAACGCTAGCGGGAGCGACCTCGGCTATTTGTCTGTTATTAATGTTCATATCTTGATTTGTGGACAAAATAGAGAAATAAACACCAGGATCATGTAGAGGGTTAATACGAACATTTAAGACCAAAATGAGTCTGACAGCAGCAGTTACAGAGAGAGGACACAGTTTTCTAATGTAAAGTGAATTGGAGCCAGAGTCGATGGAGCCGGAAATGCGCTCATGATCACTTCCTGTTTGGAACGCGGCGGCTAGCAGGTTAGCCATGTCCATTTATATATACAGTTTATGGTTCCACCTTGTGATGTCATGAAGCGGTAGTTTTCAAGTTAACAGCAACGTTTTACCTTTTGTTCAGTAGAGATCGGCAATTCCAGAGCTGAAATCACCCAAATGATTCTAGTGAAGGGGTATAGAGTTTAAAAACACAGTGGAGCACTTCCTGTATCACCACATGACATCACAAGGTGGAACGGAGTGTTTCCAGTTTGAGAGAAAAACTCAGCCTAAATATGCAGGGTTTGTGTGTTAAACATGTGCGAATGAAACAAAACACAGCTCCAGGTACAACATTATAACACAGATCAGAAAACGGCGTAATATGGGCCCTTTAAAGTGGCGCAGTCTCCGATTCTTTCCCTGATCAGTCTGGAGTTTATAAGGCGCTGTGCTTATATGAAAAGCAGATTTACTTCTTAAGAACACATCAAAGGTAGCCAGTCGCTCTCACTTCTCCCCGTGTGCACGCCGCCGGGGCACGAGAAAGCAAACAAAAAAGGAAGCTATGTTAGGGGGAATAGGCGCGGCAAATTGGGTTTTCCATGGTTGGATTTGAAGCCAGGGCTGGACTAACGAAGTCAGAATTCAGGGATATATGCCAAAGAAATTACTCCAGTTTTCAGTGAGCGTAATCCACTGCTTCGGAATGTGTTTGCAGTTTCACAGCACAACTTCAGAAGCGCCGGCGTCTTCATCGAGCCAGCGATATCGATGTAAACAGCCTCAGCCCTCCATGTATGAAGGAGTTCTACTGAAGCACCAAACATGGATCCCTGCGCATATTAAAAGTCAATGGCAGTTTTTCAGTTCATGTTTCAGGTTTTGTTTTGGTGTCCTCCAGTTATTCTGTCTACCCCATGTGTTTACGCATATGATATATTTATTTCAGTTCCAAAGCAAAAATAATACGGAGGCCCCTAAAGTTAAAGTGCCCGTATTACGCAGTTTTCCGATCTATGTTCTAATGTTGTTTCCTCGTCACAAACAGACCTGGAGTTGTGTTTTGTTTCATTCACACATGTTTAACACACAAACCCTGCATACTTAGGCTGAGTTCTTCTCTCAAACTGAAAACACTCCGTTCCACCTTGTGATGTCATGTGGTAATACAGGAAGTTCGCCGCTGTGTTTTTAAACTCCAAACACCTTCACTGGAATCATTTGGATGATTTCAGCCCCGGAATTGCCAATCTCTACTGAACAAAAAGTAAAAGGAGCTGTTAACTTGAAAACTACCGCTTCGTGACATCACAAGGTGGAACAGAGCATTTTGAGCTTTGGAGATGTCGACAGACTAATAATAAAGTGTTACTCAAACGTGTGAATGAAAAAAAAACACAATTCCAGGTCTGTTTTTGAGGAGGTAACAACATTAGAACACGGCTTAAATCTCACAAGAGTCAATTTTGCGTAAATAGGACCTTTAACAAACGGAACAAAATAAACACATATCTTACTGTGTATTTTCTAATTATACATAACAATACAGATCTAAAAATATAACAAAGACAAAATACATTGGAATAATTTGACTCATTTCCAAGTCACTAAAACTATTTTCAAGATTTTTGGGTTTTTTTTGTTTATTTTTTGTATTCTAATTATTTTGACTTCCTTTTTTTCATTTGACACTTAAAACCAGAACTTACCACAGACCTGAAGTAGTAAAGATCAGCTGAGTCCCAGTCCACACACTCACGGCTCCTTTGGATGAATGTAACGCTCACAACCCGCCTCAGAACTGTCCACGCTGCTTTTCCACAAGTCGAGCTTTTGATTTATTATTTGTGCGTCAGGGCGCAGGATGGAGGGTGGAGCTGCGGGGGGCGCACATGAGCACGGTGGTCTGAATCTGAACTGACAGACTCCCGGCTCCTCTCCCTGTGTGAGCGGAGCAGCCGGATCAGCCGCTCTGGGACGCTCTCTTCTCTTATCTTCTAAGCTTTGGTTCTTCTATTCTGCTAAACTTTAAACCAATTAACCAAGTAAAGAGCACTGACCCAGTTTAAAGCTGCACTGTGTAACTTTTCTGGAGGAGCGTCTGCCACCGGCCTGTCTCTGTGGAGGTGTTATTGCTTTGCCTGGAATTTTCCACGGTATGGCATTAAACTTGTCGATCTCCATGGAGTCAAGCAGGTAAGATCTGAAGAGATGTCCCCATTTAATGCCAAACTGTGGAACATTCTAGGCAAAGAAGAACATCTCCATGGAGACAAGCAGGCGACGCAATCAGGATGAATTACAGGTAAGATCTGAGGAGATGTCCCCATTTAATGCCAAACTGTGGGACATTCTGAGCATAGAAATAACATTTCCATGGAGACAAGCGGGCGACACAACCAGGATGAATTACAGGTAAGATCTGAGATGTCCTCATTTAATGCCAAACTGTGGAACATTCTAGGCATAGAAATAACATCTCCATGGAGATGGTGGGTTCCATAGTGCACCTTTAACTAGGTCCAATACCAACATTTAGGCTGCAAGAAAAGTATTCAAACATCTATTAGACTTATACATTACATTATGGATATATTTTTTCTCAAAATCTGTGCAGTTGGCATTTTATTTTCCATTTTCCAGTCCTAAGATAAAGAGGACACTTTGCGCATCGTATTTCTGAAGCCAGGTGCGACGGAGAGGGCGTGGCTAATGCTCGTCAAAATCAAAAATACAAAAACTCCCGCGCTCACCCTTACATTGGAGCGGGAACGTTTCGGCAACTAGACCTTCATCGGGCAAATGGTTTGTCTGAGGCGGTGGAGCTGAAACAGGTTTGGCTGGAGTGAGAAACCAGAATGTATGATGAAAAAATGTACGTAAACAATTAATAAGTAATAAAAATATAGCTGTACAAGATGTAATGCACACGGATCACGTTATAAATACACACATATAAATAGAGGTAGTTCAAAATGGCTGACACGGAGCATTCGGAGATGTCATGAACGTAGCAGACGGGTAAATGGACAAACCTGCAGATGTGTAAATAAGTGTACAATATATGGACCTGGGAGATGCGAACGTAAATAAAACACCTCAGGTTTATATGAAGACGTTCAAATTGAAGTCGTCATTTGTCTCCTTCGGATCAAGTCCTGTAGATTCTTGCCTTAAATCGTCACCAGTTCCGGTTCAGAAGATCCATAGCTTTACACAGAAGATCCGTAGCTTTACACACAGCTTTACACACGGCCTTGACCACAAACGCGAGTTGTTTTCCGACAAAAGAGAATGAGGATGACAATATGAGGTCACGCTGTTGGAGATGAAGAGTTCGTTTTGACCATCCAAGTTACTATTATGAATGAATATAGTGGGTTTTATCAAAAAGGAATGAAATCATGTTTTGATATCAGTAAAACACATTTGGCGTCTGTGTGCACTGGTGTGTGAATGAATGTGTGAATGGGTGAGCGGTTCCTTGATGTAAAGCGCTTTGAGTGACTTGAAGATGGAAAAGCTCTATATAAAAATGTGACCGTTTACCATTTGACTTTTGAAAAAATTGTTATATAGAGAGAAAACTGCAAGCCTCCGATGGCTTTTAAAACTTATCTGTTTTTGCAAATGAACTCTTCAAATATTGTATGATATTATTTTGTATAACATTAATGTCCTAAAGTTGTATTCACCTGAAACCCACAAGGGATTTCAGGTGCACAATACAATTAACACAACCAGCCACTATAAAATACTAAAATACCAAAAGAAGAAGGTATTATTTTGTACTTGAACAAAAGCAAAAGAAACAGAAAAGTTTGGATGAGCAGCGGAACATCTATGGATCACACACACAGACCAAGTGGACTAAGTGAGTGTGACGTCACCCACGGCGTTCGGCTCCAGTCAAATGAAGCTCATCGAGGCCAGAGCAGTTACAGCGGCGAATTTGGAGCCGAGTTCCATATTTGGAATTACGACCGTGAGTATCATAGCAACCGAAGAGCCAATCCGGGGCGAGGCTGTTGAAGGTAACGCCCCTTTCCGCCCGCACCGCTGGTTTAGCAGGGAGCGGGCGCTTAACAACGCTGTCAATCAAACCTGTTGCTAAGGCTAGCGGAGGCATTCTCAGGGAAAAAAGTTGAGCTGATTTGTCTGTTACTAATGTTCATATGTTGATTTACAGACACAATAGTGAATTAAAAACACCAGGATCATGTAGAGGGTTAATACGAACATTTAAGACCAAAATGACGAGTCTGACAGTTCAATAGAAAGTGATTTGGAGCCAGATTTGATGGACCCGAAAGCACGCGCACACGATCACTTCCTATTTGGAACGCGGCGGCTAGCGGGTTAGCTACGTCCATTTATATATCCAGTCTACGGTCATACCTGGACGACGAGGGATTACACAGACTACTTGAACAATAAGCTTCAACGAATGGGTCGGGATCTGTATCAAACCGGGTTCAAAGGTCAGACAGCGCAGTGTGACTTACATCGTGACGTATATTAGAACACACCGGGCTGTACGCCGCGCTGTGAAATGTCAAAGAAGCTTACGACAGAGATGAGAAAATCAATGGCGTCTGACAACCCTTCCTTTGGTTCCGATCGGCACTTTCCTGTTGTTGTGACATTTTATCAGATGTGTATCTCATCTTTCTACCTACACTATCACCTGTTTTTATTTGATTTACAGAATAGAGCGAAACCATGGCCCAAAGGTGCAGACTTTACAATATAGAGAGTATGGAATGTGATAATGTTACACACACAGAGGAGAGGCCCATATTACACTATTTTCTGATCTATGTTCTAATGTTTCCTCGTCACAAACAGACCTGGAGTTGTGCTTTGTTTCATTCACACATGTTTAACACACAAACCCTGCAGATTTAGGCTGACTTCTTCTCTTGTCTCAAACAGAAAACACCCTGTTCCACCTTGTGATGTCATGTGGTAATACAGGAAGTGCTCCACTGTGTTTTTAAACTCCACACACCTTCACTAGAATCATTTGGATAATTTCAGCTCTGGAATTGCCGATCTCTACTGAACTAAAGTTAAAATGTAGCTGTTAACTTGAAAACTACCGCTTCATGACATCACAAGGTGCAACAGAGCATTTTG
The DNA here is from genome assembly GCA_000787095.1 of Periophthalmodon schlosseri. Taxonomy (NCBI): domain Eukaryota; kingdom Metazoa; phylum Chordata; class Actinopteri; order Gobiiformes; family Gobiidae; genus Periophthalmodon; species Periophthalmodon schlosseri. Next base: position 32,988 of record KN475062.1, read on the forward strand.
CGCTTTGGAGACGTAGGCAGACTAATAATAAAGTGTTACTCAAACATGTGTGAATGAAACAAAACACAACTCCAGGTCTGTTTTTGAGGAGGTAACAACATTATAACATGGACTAAAGCTCACAAGAGTCAGTTTTGTGTAATACTGGACCTGGAAATTGGAGCTGGAATCGCACCGCCAACCTGTGGGTCAGTGGATCTGACCACTCTACTAATGATGTTTATGTCGCGAGAGCGGGATTCAAACCGCCAACCTTCAGATCAGTGGACAAACACTCACCAAACATCAACTGAGCTACTATCGCAACAATATCTGTTCCCCTGCTGGATTTTCAAACTTTCTGCCGGTTAAATCAATGATCTTGCTCAGCCCTGAGAGGCGACTGCTGTTGTGCTCTTGGGCTTTACAAAAATAAATCAAAACATCATGAGGCCAAAGTTATGTATTATATCTGATGTTAAAATCTTGTGTTGTCTCATTTTCACGGACCCAATGTATCTCACGTGTGTGTTTCTTTTCCTGCCCCTCGTCCCCGTTAAATATTACACGGCTCCTATGAAATGCTGCGATGTCGCCTGAAACGCAGCGATACAGTACAGAACGCCGTCACGGCTCGAATGTATAGCGAGTGCATGTGCATTTCACAGCAGAAACGCTCGCCATTTGACTGCAGGCTAACCATTAGGACCCAGCAGGACTTTGTGAAATGACTCCAGATACCACGTCCCCGCTGACTGTTGGGTACACAGCCGCTCTAATAACATTGATTTAGTTGGGTTGTCGTTGGTGACTGAAGGCAGCGTAGTGTAGCAAATAAAATGTGCCCTGTTTGTTCTTTGCGTCTCGGAGCTGTCAGACCCGGGAGCTGTAGAAACGGTGGGAAATGTGGCTGACGAACGCTGACGAATATTATTACAGAGCCTCCCATCGTGATGCTGGCACTTGGACAGGCGGACGTTTGTGTTAACAGGAAATGCACGGAAAGAGCAGGTACAGAACGGTTTGGATTCGGGCATATGCTGCAAAAACGAGCCACGGTTTTACTATGGAGCGCGGTCTGTTATCGACACTGACCCCTGGTGCTTTGTGAGCGGTTGGACTTATTACTACTGCAGCGTAATAAATACTAAAAGGCCCGTATTACGCGATTTTCTGATCTGTGTTATAATGTTTCCTCATCACAAACATTGATGACTAACTTGAAAACTACCGCTTCACGACATCGCAAGGTGGAACAGAGCATTTTGAGCTTTGGAGACGTAGACAGACTAATAATAAAGCGTTACTCAAACATGTGTGAATGAAACAAAACTCAACTCCAGGTCTGTTTTTGAGGAGGAAGCAACATTCTAACATGGCCTAAAGCTCTCAAGAGTCAATTTTGTATAATATTGAACCTTGAAATTGGAGCTGGAATCGCACCGCCAACCTGTGGGTCAGTGGACAAACAAACCTCTTAACGACCGTGCTCCTTCCTATTTGACTGAACTCCTTTCTCCGTCGCTGGCCCCAGACTTTGGAACAAACCGCTCCCTGATTTGCCTGTTTAAATCCAGGCTCAAAATGTATTTTTTCTGGCTATTAACACTTAGTAATGCAGTGACACTTTGTGCTATCTGTTTTTATTTCATTGTTTAACGTTTTGAATGTTCTTACGTTGTCTTGGTTTTATTGGAAAACACTTGAGGGTTGTAAAGGGTCTATAAGTAAAGTTTAAAGTATCAGCTGAATCGATATCATGGAAACGATACCAGATCCAGCTAAATTTTCAGTATCAGCAGCAATACTCGATACCAGTAGCGGTATCGGTGTCACAGTTTCACCTGGGACCCAAAACCAGCACACAGTTAGTAGGCTAGTAATCAGAAATGTGGGGGGCTGGGGGGGTCCAGAGGCGCAGGCAGGTAGATGGACAGGTGAGGAGACAGACAGGCAGTTATTTGGACACAGAACAAGGCAATTGTACTACGAAAACTCTGAAAAAAGTTAACTTGTCTTGTAGAACCAAACGCATCTACTAATTGGAGAAGAGTCAACAATGAACTGGCGAGGAGTGGACGAAAAAACAGGTTTCTTATGCTGTAGGTGATGAGGGAAATTGGATCCAGGTGTGACAGAGCCGTCAGATCAGGTGAGCCGACGCCCAGGTGGGAGGAGAGACGCGCCGTGTCCCAATTCAAAGCCTGCGGCCTTCGATGTACGGCCGACGAAGGCCGCTCCTCCGTGTAGCCTCCGTAAACCGCGTACGTCGACCGCCGTCTGTGCGCTCACGTTACGTCGCCTTGCAACCGCGACGGCCGCTGACTAACGAGCTGTACGTTTAAAATAGACTCGAAATACTTACAGTTTTATTTCATTATTTATTATTTTTATTTAAAAGTGTATTCCGAACCGGACGACAAACCGGTAACGGCCGCGGACTCCATTTTCTCCCGTAGAAGAAGTCACGCGCGGTGCATGATGGGATATAGAAGTGCGCGAAGTCTGCCCGGACGCGCGCTTCGTTCACGCCCGATCTCCATTGGAAACGCAGGGCACATTGTCGGCCGCAGTCGTGGGCCGCATGAAATGGGACGGGCCTTGTTGCGCCGAAAGTGACGTAAGTGCCCTTTAAATTCAGCCGACAAAGTGTTCGAGACGTGTGGAATTGGGACACGGCAAAGGAGCGGATGAAAAACCAGGCGTCTTATACCGCAGGTAATGAGGGAAATTGGATCCAGGTGTGAAAGCCGCCAGAACAGGTAAGCCGACGCCCAGGTGGGAGGAGCCAGGCGCCTCAGAAGAGAGAGGGAGACAACAGGGAAAACAGCAGAAGGGAGGATCCTGACATCTTTCATTTTTACTCACGTTTGGTGATAATAAAAACTGATATTGTAACAGCTTTAATTAAAAAGCTTTTGTTATATAATGGAGAAAAGTGTTTTATTCAGTTTATATTTGCCGTAGTGTCTTTAAAGGCGTTGTTTCTGCACGGACCAGTGTGCATTGTGTTACTCCTCCAAAGCTTTTCGTCTGCGTCTGGTCCAGGGACAGAGGGATTTCAGGATTGAGGCTTTCACGACGATCAGACTCACTGAAGTGGACACGGATAACACAACACACACACGCACACACACACACACACACACACGCTCCCCTCCATCTGCTGTGTAGGTGATTTGAGCTATAGTCGGAGGCGCTGGAGGCTGCGGGTGAAATAATGACGGCGGGACGGGGAGATGGGGGTGACACCTGGGGGCGGCGGAGGTGCGGGCACGACAGCACACGTTTGGGACTCGTCTGATTCCCCGGCGTTACGTCTGGACACAATTAGGAGGGGGGACGGGTCACGCGGGGGCCGTCTCCTGTCCGGAAGGATGAGTGAGGATGAACGAGGCTTCCGTTAGCTCAAACCCACAACGCAGCGCCACCGTTACGCCGCCTGTGTCTGCTTTTCCTCGGCGTTTCCTCTGCAGCTCCACGACACCAGGCAGACGCTCCATATTCATCAGTTCTCGTGTTTACCTTAATAATGTGGAAGCTTCATGCACAATCATGTTTGCATGTTGATCAAGTTTTCAATATGACGATGTTGTGCTCCCGTCCAGTCCCCATTGTATCAAGAGTGACACACTTAGGCCGTAGTGTTGCCGATTCATACGAACGCCGCCGATTTAAAGGGCTTATATTACGCAAAAACTGACTCTTGAGAGCGTTAAGCCGTGTTTTAATGCTGCTACATCATGAAAAACAGACCTGGAGTTGTGTTTTGTTTCATTCACACATGTTCGAGTAACACTTTATTATTAGTCTGTCTACGTCTCCAAAGCTCAAAACGCTCTGTTCCATCTTGTGATGTCATGAAGCGATAGTTTTCAAGTTAACAGCTCCTTTTAGCTTTCTTCTGGTGCGACTAGGAGTGAAGTGGTTTCAATGAGGCTAAAACAATAGATGTATCTTCAAAGTTTGTAAATTCCAAGACTGCAAATGGTCCAAAAGATTCTAGTAAAAGTGTGTGGAGTTTAAAAACACACTGGAGCACTTCCTGTATTACCACATGACATCACAAGGTGGAACAGAGTGTTTTCTGCTCGCGACAAGAACTCAACCTAAATATAGCAGCGAATTTGGAGCCGAGTTCCTTATTGAGAGTTCCGATCGCAAGTATCATAGCGACCAAAGAGCCAATCTGGAGCGAGGCTGTTGAAGGTAACGTCCATTTATTTACACAGTCTATGGTTCCACCTTGTGATGTCATGAAGCGGTAGTTTCACAGCTCCTTTTACCTTTAGTTCAGTAGAGACTGACAATTCCAGGGATGAAATGATTCAAATGATTTTAGTGAAGGTGTGTGGAGTTTTAAAAAAAAACACAGTGGAGCACTTCCTGTTTCACCACATGACATCACAAGGTGGAACAGAGCATTTTGAGCTTTGGAGATGTAGGCAGACTAATAATAAAGTGTTACTCAAACATGTGTGAATGAAACAAAATGCAACTCCAGGTCTGTTTTTGAGGAGGAAACAACATTAGAACACGTCTTAACGCTCACAAGAGTCAATTTTGCGTAATATTGGACCTGTTTTTTGTTGCATTTATTTATCGCTGAGCTGTGTATTTTCTTTACTGAAACAGCGCAGTTTGAGTCCAAAATGGTGTGATCAGGTAGCGCCATGTATTCCTTCGATATTAGAAAAGTAACTGTAATCTGAATACCACCAAATGACCAAAAAAGTAACTGTACTATAATACAGTTACTCAAAATTAGTATTCTGAGTACGTATTTTAGGTACATGTATCCAGTTACTTCCCAACACTGTCTATGTAAATGCACTTTCACGGCTCACACCTCTTTTCACTTTGTTTTCTCCTCTCTCTCTCTCTTTGTCCTTCTCTGTCAGGTATAGTGACACTGACACCACGGCACACACTCCTTCTAACAACTCAACCTCCAAAGTACGAGAGCGTACATTTATCTTTATATATTAAACTTTATTTATACAGTGAGCCCCAGTAATAACACTTAGACTCTATTGTTCCTATATTTTGTAACACCGAGTTGCATACATTACATGGTACGGCTGCTATATGCGGTCAAATCATAGACTCTGTATATAAATGGACGTAGCTAACCCGCTAGCCGCCGTGTTCCAAATAGGAAGTGATCCTGGGCGCACTTCCGGCTCCATCGACTCTGGCTCCAATTCACTTTACATTGAAAAACTGTGTCCCCTCTCTCTGTAACTGCTGCTGTCAGACTCGTCATTTTGGTCTTAAATGTTCGTATTAACCCTCTACATGATCCTGGGGTTTTTATTTCGCTATTGAGTCTGTAAATCAAGATATGAAGATTAATAACAGACTAATCAGGCGCCTTATTTCCCCAAGGTCACGCCTGCTAGCGTTAGCAACAGGTTCGATTGACACACTCACTTAGGCCGTGTCCCAATTCGACGGTTGGACACTTCAAAGTACCGTTCGAAGGACC
>KN475064.1:6020-33395 GCA_000787095.1 Periophthalmodon schlosseri
GGAATCTGACGCACACCTCCTGTTTACGCAGACAGACTACAGCAGCCTCCTCAGGTCAGACAGAAGTTAATGTAATGCAATGGCTTTTCACCTTATTTTAAGTGCCCATGTTACGCTATTTGTTTCCTCATCAAAAATATACCTGGGGTTGTGTTTTATTTCGTTCACACATGTTTAACACACAAACTGCATATTTAGTCTGTGTTCTTCTCTCAAACTAAAAACACTCTGTTCCGCCTTTTTCTGGCAGTTTAAACATTCGAGGGGTTCATTTGTTTTTATTAGTATAATCATAACTATTGTGCAACTTGTAAAGGTTTGGCCATTGTTAACATTATGGTTGCTAGGTAACAGTTACAGAATTACCTCTACGAATGTCATATCTGCTGACCATGTCCAACCAAAGTTAAATTATGGACTTCACAAAATTTAAAAGCTAGGCAAGATTTTTAGTCAAATCTGAAAGGATGTTAGCTATGTTAAAGTGAAATGAGGAGTCTAAACTGCCATTTAAACTGTTGTCTTTAAAGCTGCAATGGACCAGTAGATAAACAGCAGAATGAAACACTTTAGTAAGGAGTCACAGAATGTTATTATAGGAAAATAACAAAAAGTTCCCACTAGAAAAAGTAGCCATTATAACTATTGACCCACAAAAATGACTGCTCTGTCTGTTTTTTATAGAACGATAAGTCGGTATAGTAATTATCGTGACAGGCCTAGCTTTGACAATTCTAAAATGATTAAAGATTTGGTCTAAGTTGGTCTAACAAAATATAACTTGTACGCGACTCAAATAGGCCTACCTGTTTTGGTTTGGCATTTTCATTTTGCTATGCTGACTACTGCATGATGATAAAAAAAAACGTTTGTGAATGCGGATCAAATGTGATATAAACTCTACATTGTGCGGTGTGTTCTGCTCCTTGCACACTGCTGCTTCCTCATGTGTGTGCACAGTCTGACTGGATAAAGCACTCGCTCATTTCACACACACTGGCTTTTGTATGGGGCCAGTTAAGTGGTATTGCAATGAGCAGCTTGTGCGTACCATTGACCTACTTCAATCATATGGAAGTATTTCTCTTCTGTCTGATATATAATATGCATAATGTCTACTCATATACAATGTAAACTGAGTCATGTAGATGTGTTCTGAATGAGCCTGGAAAAGGACTTATCCCACGGTTCCAGTTGCGCAAAATAAAGGTGAATCTCTGGTGAATAGTTCTGGTCGGATTTTGTCCCTGGTTTAGTCCTATTTTAGCCTCTGGTTTAGTCCTAGTTTAGTCCCATGGTTAGTCCTAGTTTAGTCCCTGGTTTAGTTCTAGTTTAGTCTCCGGTTTAATCCTAGTTACGTCCAAATGGGAAGGACGTTTCAGAACTGATTTAAACTGATGCTGCACAAAAGTTAAAAATGCCACCAACTTCAAATTTTAGACAAAGTCGAAGCTTCCTACACTTAAAAATGTACCCCGTTATATTCTGGCGTCTGTTTTCTGGAAAATATTTCAATTTAAGAGGTCATTTTTACACATTTCAAGGGTTAAATATACATAGATTTTTCAAAAAAATCTATTTTTGATCAGAGCAGGGATAGATCTTTGGATTTGGTTGAAAAAAAGTATGAAAACTTAAAATATTAATCTATGATGATTTTACAGCTGTTTTTGTAAGTGGATTTGTATGTCCTTAAGGTCCTAAGTGTGACTTTTTTTTTAAAGGGAAAACTGAGGGTTAATAATATTGGCCATTCATTTACTCTTTAAAAAATACAGGCACCTAAAAAAGAACCGTTCATGAACTGGTGTCGAAAAAAACAAGTATAATTAAGTTACTGGTATTGAAAAAAAATCAAACAGTACCCAGCCCAGCAGTTGCGGTAAAGGTTTACTGCAATGTGTTTGGTGTTGCTCCTGTGTTATGGCAGCAGGCAGGACACTAAACCGGGACTGTGACTCTTCAGAGCTCATCCTTCCTTTTGTGGTATTCCCCGGCACTGTCCTGCTCTCCTCCCTGTAGTCTCACACACACACGCACACACACGCACACACACACACACACACACACACACACATCAGCGATATCGAGCTGTTTGCGCTGTGTTGTGGCAGGTTACAAACACTGCCAACATTTCTAGCCTCGGCGGTGACTTAAGCTAACTGTCTCTACTGCTGCTAATTGGATGTTAGCGTATGTCAGACTCCCTGACCCAAATCTTGACTCACTTCGCCGTACTGATCCAGGAGCGTGCTAAATTGGCAGGTTGTTTTGAAAAGTAATGCCACAACACCGCCTTAAATCGTTCCAAGCAAAACAAAGTGTTTACAAAGCTATCTGCTCTTATCTGGAGTAGTATTGGCAGCCGTGTCTAACAAGTGATTTTCAAAAACATTTCAAGGCTGGCTGCAGAACGCTTGGAGATTGTGTAACTTTTTCATTTCACTGTGTAAATAATACTGCGCTCATATCAATACTGGCATCAAGTATCAGCTCTGATGGTATTGGTTTCAAAATATCAGTTAAGAGAGAGTTTTTTAGGCACTTTCACACACCTGGGCGCTCACACACCATATTCACACATTCTAGCTGACACTAGAATGTCTTGCCATAGGACACAATGGCACTGTGAACAAAGGTGGATAGAATAGCCAAAAAATGTACTCAAATAACGTTACTTTAAAATAATATTACTCAAGTAGAAGCGCAAAGTAGTGTCCCAAAAAATTACTCACCTAAGAATAAAAAAGTATTTGCGGAAACTACTACTCAAGTGTAACTGTCAGTCATATCTGAAGGAGAGAAAGAAAAGAAACAGAGTGCAAGAAAGAGAAATATTCAGATCATTTCATATTGTCAACATAAAGCTTTTGTCACTTACAAAAGCTACACTCAGTCATGGAGGGTAGCAGGACGGGGGGACAGCCTGTGACCAGTACGAGCGTTTGTGGGTCTATTTAGGTGTTTGATTTTCAACAAAAAGGTGAGTGACTAACTGAAAATGAAGGCTGATACTTGCTAGCTTTTGACTGTAATGCCATTTGAGAGGGACTTGTTTAAGGGTACAAAATCATGTCACCTGTTGTAGTTTCAGCTGAGTCAGTTCTTTATTGTCAGATTGTGTTAAAACAAAACTCAGATTAAAGTCTAACTTGAGTAACAGAGCTTCAGACAGAGCAGTGCAGGTGGACAGGGGAGAGTAAAGGTACTTTGTGAAAGGAGGATGGGGGCACAGCGGGACAGTGGGACAGGAGGTTACGTGGGACAGGTGGACAAACTGGGGGACAGAATTCTTGGGGGACATTGGGACAGGGACATGTGCAGGAGACACAGTCCAGATCAAAAGAGTCTCAGACCTCTACTCACAGAGACAGGCCTGTGGGATGTCCTTCCTCTAATGACCTCCAGACCCTCCAGACCCTCCAGACCCAGCATCTGTATCAGGAGGACAGGAGCTCTGGAGTCTCTTGTGATCTTTAAACCATGTTATAACGTTACCTGGAGTTGTGTTTTGTTTCATTCACACATGTTTGAGTAATCCTTTATTATTAGTCTGTCTGCATCTCCAAAGCTCAAAACGCTGTTCTACCTTGTGATGTCATGAAGCCGTAGTTTTCAAGTTAATGGCTAATTGGCAGGGCTGAAATTATCCAAATGATTCTAATGAAGGAAAAAATAGAAATAAAATAGCGTAATATGGGCCCACTAACTTCAGTCTTACAGCTGTGGACGTAAAGCTGAGAATACACCATTTCTTCTAAATGTACTTTTCAATATTATAACAATGTTTTCTCATTAGAAAAAAATATCTGGAGTATGTTTTGTTTGATAATCCACTATTTTCTATTCTATTTATTACATTTGGCTTTCCAAGACTGGAAAGGGACAGGAGGGACATTGGGGACATAAGGACAGTGAGGCAGGAGGTGATGTCTTGCCCCAATACAGATATATTCTAAAAGCAGCTCTCAGGATCAGAATAAATCAACTGTGTGCTGTCTGTATCAAATTTGTATCTAATGTATCTAATCGTCTATGAATCAGGAAGTAATGCTGATGCACCATTAGCATGCTAGTTGCTGTTATCATCACCGTCCAGGCAAAACTCCACTCTGGTCTCTAAAAATTGTAAAAAGTGTTTATAAACTCATTGCGGCGAATCATTAGGATGATCATAATGCTTTTTTAAAAACTTTGGACCACTGCAAAAAGAACAAGTTCAATTTTTCAAGTTTTTCAGGTAGTAGAAATCAGGTACAGGGCGCTTAATGCTATACTGTGTAACATTCAAGGCATTGTTTACGAACTGCGTCCCTGTTTAGCTCGGCTCCTGGCTCCCCTTGTTACAATGGGCTCCTTTGTCCCTGCTCTCCATCTGAACCCACCGACATTTGGGGAGAAGTTTCCAGTTTATAAAAACACTTCCAGATTTTGGGAGCAGGAGGTTTACGGTGGATGGCTCCTGATTAGGTTTGCTCTGGGCATCTCCTCACAGACGGCCTCAAACACTGTACACACACTTTCCATACGTTACACTGCAATGTGAGACCAGTGGTGATTCTGGGGCAGGTTCTCATGAGCAAGTGGTGAGCTATATCCACCGCTGCCCCAGGGCAGACTGACTGCTGCCTCTGATTCTGGGTTATTAGAATCTTGATACTACGTGTTAATCAAACATTTAGAGTGCAGAAATTGAGATGAACTGATTTGGTATATGCCGCCCTTCCACTGAGGGTTTCCTGGTTCAGTCCTTCGACTAGGGTTGCCACCATTCCGCTATTTGGCTAATTTTCATTTGCCCTATTTCAGTTAGAGCCTCATATTGTTGAATGAAGAATCATTGTCCAACCTGATAAATAACGAGCCATTGACCAGATCAAAGCCACAAGGGACTGATTCATATCTCAAAATTCTTTGTAAAATGCAAAACTCCGCTGTACAAACTCTGCTGTATATGTGATTGTTTTGTGCAGGCGCTTGTAGGACACCTATGTCCAGTGCGGGGGTCCTGCTTCATGCACAGTAAACACAATAGCGCTGATGGACAGCCGCACTTTAAAAGCATTAAGCCTCTTTTCCATTGGCACAGTTTGGTGCATGTTAGATGTATTATGGACTGGAAATATCAGTTTACAGTGCAGTGCATTGATAAACAGGAAACAGCTGTTGCAAATGTTGTTTTGCGAAGCATGTCGGCTCAACATATAAGCTAAAATACGATGGTTTATCATAAGATCAAATCGGTGTTTGAGGAGAAATGATTGTTTTATGTTTATATCTGCATTTTGTTGTCTTGAGTCTGCATTCTCTCTTGTCCAATCATCTCGTTTCTTGTGTAGCCAGGCCTTAGCTGACCGATCTGCTCCAAAGTGAACCAACGGAAACGAAGCTTTAGAGAGGAGTTATAAAGTTCTTCATTAGACGTCATTAGACAGAGGAGGAGACAGATAAAGCCGTGCTGAGGAGGAAGAGGAGCTGAGGAGGAAGAGGAAAGGAGGAGGAGAGGGAGAGAAAGAGAAAGAGGAGGGGCAGGAGGGCAATGGTAGACTGTATTGGCTGCCGAGTCTCATTTACTGTCTCACTGTGGCTATTCTCTCTGGTGATGTCACGTCTGCTTTGCTAACTGTTGTTTTAAACCCTGCATTTAAAGGGCTTGTATCACGCTATTTTCTTATCTATGTTAAAATGTTGTATCCTCATCAAAAACACACCTGGAGTTGTGTTTTGTTTCATTAACACACAAACCTGTTCTCTGAACTCTGTTCCACCTTGTGATGTCATGTGGTAGCACAGGAAGTGCTCCACTGTGTTTTTAAACTCCATACACCTTCACTAGAATAAGTTTGATAATTGCAGCCCTGGAACTGCCTGTTTCTACTCAACTAAAGTAAAAGGCAGCTGTTAACTTGAAAACTACCACTACATGACATCACAAGGTGGAACAGACTATTTTGAGCTTTGGAGATGTAGACAGACTAATAATAAAGTATTTGTTAAACATGTATGAATGAAACAAAACATAAGAGTGGGTATATTTTTGATGAGGTAACAACATTATAACATGGCTTAAAGTTCACAAGAATCCACTTTGTGTAATACAGGACCTGAGACCTGTGGTTTAATATAAGATGTGTTGTTTCATTGGTCTGCTCTGTTAAAAGTGAAAGTAAAAACTACTCAATGTGTTTATTTGTGCTGCAGAGAGCAAATAACTTGCGAGTGACGCAGTTCCTAGCATGTCTGCAAAGTGTTAGTGCTAATCCTAAATTACTAGCAGCCCCTGAACGTCTCTTATCCCCCTGTTTGCACCTATTTGCTTCTTTGGCCTGCTGTAGACCAGGACAAAGCAAAGACAAGTTGAATTTGGTTGTTCCGTGCACTCGTGTTTCTCTGTGCATATAAACGTAGTGAGTGAGGAGGGGTGGTTAATTTTAAATGGGGGATTAGACAAGAGAAGACTGTGATGTACTTACTTCATTCTCCAATTTTATTTTCTTAATCTGTGATACAAGTAGGAATTGGCATCGTCGCAGTTATTTTGGTACAAAATAAAATGTGCAAATTATGACATAATGATCCACAGGTGTTATATAACTATATAGCAGACATAAGCACAATAGGTCTTCTTTAAGGTAATATGAGCAGAATGATGAAAAAGTGAAAAAAAATGGTATACATTTTATACTTATTATGTTTTCTAAATTCCTTAAATTGTAGTGTAGCAGTACCACTAATTTCAGGCAGAATTTGTGGCTATGAAATGCCAGGGGGATGATCTTGTGGAGAATGTGCCTTTAGCCTTAGAGCCTAATCACATATTTGTACAACATTCCTGTTAGTCCTATAAAGGGTTAAGTGGATTGACCAGTGACGAGTGCAATAACACATTCTATAGATGTTTGACCAGTCGCACAGGCTGGAGAACTCTGCATAGAACACGCACAGAGCACCATTTCACTGACCATCTGAAAGGAACTGTATACAAAATTTTGATTTCAAATTTCAGAAACATGACCTGTGTCCCCAGATATGAGGTAACATGTTCAAATCAAATATAGTTACAGTTGTAGCCTCTGCAGCTCAGTAGTGAATTCTGGAGGTTCTGAGCTTTCACATGAGGCATGGCCTGTCCATATACTGAGAATGGTGCAGCGGGTGACCCCTCTGTTTTGGGGTGTCCTGTGTGAGTGTGTGTGCCTGTGTGTGTGTATGTGTGTCCCGGTCAGACACACAAACAGCTGCTTAAACAGACCTAGAGCAGTGGGCAGTCTCATCCATCTTAAGCCCATTAGGTCTCCTCATTTTTGACTGACCCATACCTCACATTCAAAACTACTGTAAAAGTAACATGAGTTGATAATAAGTAAAGACTAAATCAGCTAAGTTATGTTAAAGACACTGTATCTGATTTTTACTGTATTAAAAATGTGAAAAAACAGAACTAGTTAATTTGCAGAGATCCAAAGTTATTCCTCACTTAACTTAAACATTCTGAGCATCCTAATTATTCACAGTGATTAGTTTATAAGCACTTTTCACAACTCAGAGTCAGAGTTTTACTGTCACAAAGCTAACAACAACTAGCATGCTAACAGGCACTTCCTGATCATTGGACAATAAAACGGTTTATAATTAGATGCAAACAGTACCACAGCAGACTTATAGTGACCACAAGAGTTTCTTACACAATATATCTGAGCTGGGACAAGACACGTTTGCTCAAATACATGGGGAAAATTGCCCTTTTAAAGCTTACATACTTTTACAGTAATATCACGTAATCTGTATCTGACCAACATAGAATGCCATGTTTTGACTGTATTTGGGATGGGTGCTCTGTCCTGGTGCACGTAGGCCTGTAGAATGATTCCTCCCCTCTCTCTTGCCGCTCCTCCTCCTGGTGAGCAGCCAATCGGAACGGAGAACATGGATCTTTATCAAACACAATGACACGTTTTATTTCACACCTCTGCTGGGAATTCAACCGACAACCTGCCACCTCAGTGCTACAGCCCTGTGAGCCTGTGTGCAGACGATAGCGTAGCACTATATTTGTCTGTAATTTGTTATCCATAACTAGAACTAACTACTAACTAGTTGGCACTACCAATGTTAGCCACACAGAATGGTAATATGATCAAGTACAAGTAAAAACGTAAAAAAGTAAAAAGATGGGGAGTCCACTATTTCCTGGTCTCTGTTTTCAATGTATGTGGGTGGAGGTGCATCCTGGTGGAGGTCTACGAGGAGGGTCCTATGGGTGGTGGTCTGCAGCAGGGACGTCACTAGACCCTTTTTGCCAGTATAAATCAGCTGTGCCCCAGTATGGAAAGACCCAGTCCGTGCACTGTGCAGGAGGCCAAGAGCACCTAATGACGTGAGGAACGCCTTGCCCCCGTGTGCAGCTCACAGTATAAGCTCTACTGTACAGAGGTACAGATTATAGGTCACAGTTCTGTGATGCTGTCCCCTGTAAGCAGCAGATCAGACACAGCAGGTGCTGGTGCTTCAGGTCCTACCGATCCTCTGCTTTAAGTCAGTACAATAAGCATCACCTGAAGCTTTGGAGCCAACCTGTACGGACTTTCTTAAAGCAGTAAAGTGCATTTTAATAAAACTATGGTCACCACACCATAAAAACAGAATATGTTGCTGTTTCAGCCATCACTGCTGCAGATAGCACTATTAACAGATCGATCATGGGGCGCTCTCCTGTTGTCAAGACGACAGTAGAGACAGCGCCAAGTCCGATAGTTTGGATTTGAGGGAGGTAGTGTGAACGAATGACAATAATGGAACACTTTGTAAGTTCTTAGTCCGGACCTTAGTGTTCTTCAGGTGTGAATCAGCCTTTAATGATCAGCCTAAATAACAGATGATTCACGCCTTTAATGTCAGCCTAAATAACAGATGATTCACTTGGCCTTTGTTAGTGTTTGAATGACTGTTGACACATAAACACATCTGAGAGCCTGTTCCATATGTGCTCCAGACGCTGTGAGCAGGACACTTGAAGATGTTCTACAAAGCCCATTAGCCCAAGCTTTTAGTTCCTTTTTTCATTTTTTCAAAGTCTGCCTCATATTGGCGTAGTTTGATGCATAAACGATTAAGATAGAATAGCTGTGTGGATTCAATAGCGCCAAGTTTCTCACTATATTTCAGTTGCATTAAAAGCAACATAAAACGTGAGGTCAGGTCCTAACAGATGTTTGAGGCTTTAGTTTTGTCAAGGCTCTGGAGTGACTCAGGGGGCGCTCTGTGTGCTAAGTGTGCTGGGGAGAAGGGGCGGAGCACAGAGAGGCAGCAGAGGGCTGGGGGTCCACTACCACTGGCACAGGAGTTCAACACAAAAGATCAGCAGCTTGTGTAAGACACATGTAGAGTAGGCCAACCTATATTTGTACTAATAATAAAATGCTTAAAAGCCTCTTGGGAGATAATTCCTCCTCTCTGGGGAAGAAAAGAATACAGAATACATTTTTTTTTAAGTCTGTTGAAAAATCTAATGTCAGTGACGGGAGCTGTACCTATTGAGCTCTGTGATGAGTGGCGTTGTCCCAGGTTTGTTTCTACTGTGGATGACTCTAGGTACTAGGGTTGATACATAGAAGGCCACGTGGTAACATAAAAGGACGTACTACCATTTAATGTTGAAAATCACATTCTATTGTCTAAAGAAATAGTGTTTTTTATTATCATCGTGGTATCGGGATCTGTATTGAGTATCGAGTCTATTCCTTAGTATCGAAATCAGGTTTTAAATTTTAGTATCATGACATTAGAGTAGTCTGGCCTGCAGTAAAGGCATGCTCCTGGTGTGTGCGTGTACAGTGTATATGTGTGTGTGTGTGTGTGTGTATAGAGGAATGCAGGTCTGGAAGGGGTAGTACAAGAGGCTGATGTACAGTACAAGTGTGCAGTCTCTAAATGAGTGTCTGACATCAGCTTTGACGCAGAGGCCCAGTCACACTCTGCCTGTCAGCAGCTCTGCGATGGGAGAAGATACCATTGTTTTATGTCATTACAAGGCAGTAATAATTACATTGCATAATAAATTACCATATTTGTTTGTACATTTCATGACTTAAAGAGGTGTATTACACTTCTATGGAGTATTAATTGCTAACTCATAGCATATTTTGATTAGGTGTTGCCTTATTGTTTTAAAAACGCTATATTCGCTCCCCCTTCAGAGCACATTGCATCAGGTTTGTGAAGTTGTAGTGTATTATTTTGTATCATGCTTTTATGTTATGGAAATTTGCCATGCGGGAGCATGGGTGATGTAGCCTTATGCGCTTAGCATTGGACAGGATCTTACAGCTAACTGCAATGAGGGCCCGGGAGAGATCGTTAAATTACTCAAGCATGCATGGATGACATATAAAACCTCTTCAGGCATGTTTTTGATGAGGGAACATTTTTACATAATAGAAATCTCCAGAAAGTCCATTTTGCATAGTACGGCCTCTTTAAAATGGGTTATACATATTGTTTTGTTTTTATAGTGTGTAAAAAATCATATATTTCGTACTGTGTATCTACAGTATGAGATACCAAAGTTACGGTGTCCTGAAATAGTGAAAACTAAGTAAACCTGAGCTGACACTGAGAGGAGGACAGAGTAAGGGCAGTGTATTTTGCTCTAATCTCATCTGTGCTGCATGACTAGAGTGAAGGCCCCCTGCTGGTGACCTGGCGCTCTCACGGCTTGGTGCGTCTGGTGAGGTCTAATGGTTCCACACACAAAAACATGGAGGAGCTCTCTGAATAAGACTGAAGATGCTTTTGTGTGAATATAATTAGAAACAAACAATGCTTAATAACTGTTATCATTTGGAATATAACAGTAATGACCACACTCAAAAGTATTGAAAATCAGATACTAATCGATACTAAAACTAGTATTGAAACTAGATACTCATTTGAACAAGTATCGATATTTAGAAAGTCACATTCACAGGACAGAAATGAACCTTTCCTGTATAGCTTTAGAATGATCTTGAGCTGTATCAGAACAACATAGACTACCATAGTGGTCCATACCCCCATGGACCACTATGGAACCTACCTGGACAACAGAGGGATTACACAGATATGAGGCCACATGGGAATATAAAAGAAACTACTACGTTTAATGTTGAAAATCACATTCTATTGTCTGAGGAGAGTGCTTTTAATTATCATTGTGGTATCAGTACTAAGTATTGAGCCTATAACTTAGAGGGACACAGGAACATGTTCTCACTCCCCTTCTCTTCTAAATATGTTTGTACACAGCTCTGGGAGGACAGGGGGACATAGGGACATGTTTTGAGAGCGCTTCCCCAGCTCTGAGTGTACCAGCGCTCTGTACAATGGGCCCTATTGTCTGTTATGGGCAGAGAGAGTGGGTGTTTAGTTTCGCTCGTCTCTGGAAGTCTCAAGTTTGACCCAGAGGGGGCTGAGTACTTCCTCTGCTCCTCTGTGGTCCTCTCTCAGCCTCAGCGCTGGCATGTGTCCCCTGTGCCCTCGCGCCACACAGCGGAGAGGTCTCAGGTTCGATTACCGGCCAGTGTGAAATCTCTGAGTGTGGAGTTTGCATGTTCTCCTTGTGTTTGGGTGGGTTTTCTCTGGATGCTAGTTAAAACATTTCGTTCTCATGCTAGGTGCTTTCATTTGATGTTGTGGATTCAAATGTTAGTTGATAACAGTGCCGTGTGGTGAGTTTTACAGTAGGGATGTGCCAATCCAGCTGTTTCAGTTCCTATATGATATTGATACTTTATCGTATCAAGACTTTATGCTTGCTTACTTTATACTTACTAGA
The DNA here is from genome assembly GCA_000787095.1 of Periophthalmodon schlosseri. Lineage (NCBI taxonomy): Eukaryota > Metazoa > Chordata > Actinopteri > Gobiiformes > Gobiidae > Periophthalmodon > Periophthalmodon schlosseri. The sequence goes on from KN475064.1 coordinate 17,833, forward strand.
TACTTTGAAGTATCTGCCGATACCTATCCCTAGTTTACAGCTGGTGAGGCAAAATGCAGAAGCAGAGCGTCTAAACAAGTGAGCTAAACTCCATAATGTGATAGAATGACTTGGTTGGTTAAATAATCCTCCTGCATATAATTTGTGAACAAAATGTCAAGGCATATAGTTAATAATGTGTTTACAAATGATTTCTTTAGTTGTAAAAAGCCTTAGTTGAACCGTTGAACCGTTGTTTTAAACTTATATTCCATATTTCTGTAGTAAATGTGTGTCCGCAGACACGCCCCAGTGCAGAGCGGAGGCAGAGCGCGAGATGCAAGCCTCACCTCGGCTCTGTTCAAACGGCGTTTAATGTCAGATTAACTCACCAAATGTGCTCCCTTTTGTTGTCCTGACAACAAGAAAACAAGGCACTGGAAAAAGTTAATCTACAAAAATGTTCAATCTTCAAAACAGAAGCCAAGAGAGAGCGCTCTGAATGAACACGCCCTGTTCACTGCGTTTATGGCCGCGCTGTCCGTGTGAGGCAAGTCTCATCTCCTGCCTCTTTACATTATATTGGCAACTATTGTGAGATGTTGTGATTTTAAACCACAGAACTCACCACAAATTCTTGGTTGAGTCAAGACATGTCCTGCCGATCGATTAGTCGACTAAAAAGTGGGTGTGGCGAAAGCTTTCAAAATGTATCTTTGTGTATCTGACCCAAACTGCGCTCACAAGACTACACCTGCATGCATGGAGAGCATGCAAAAACAACAGCTTATACAGAAAAATAGTGTACTAAGACTAAGACACCATCGACTGATTAATCAACTAAACGACTACTGCCCTACTAAAATCTTCTTTCTTTCTTTTTTATCTTTATTTATACAGGGGGACCCAATGAGAGCACTTTGGATCTCTGTTTCATGGGCACCCTGTTTAAAATACAATACAAGCAGAAAAAAACTAAGTATACAAGTCCATATAAAACATTTAAAACAGGAGCAGGTGTGTTTATACAAACTTGTTACCAGATTATTAAATTGCGATTGTGTCACTAACGTATCCAGTTTTGCTTTTCTTTGGAGTGTATTCCATTTTTGTGAAGCAAAACAGCTAAAAGCCTCTTTCCCGTCTCAGTTTTGGCGTGGCTAATTGTGTGATCTCGTATTAAATGTTCCGGTATCAATGATTAACATGCAAAAAATTTAAAGTCTAATACATAAATGCAGAACTCATACTTGTTTACGGTCTCTTATGGAACACTGCAAGATTATCAGATCTTTTTCAGCTGTTGTATTTGACCTCTATAATTGATATTTTCATTCAGCACACCTTCAAAGCAGCACTTTTGACATGAACATCCATATATCAACCATCTGTAACTCCATTCATTATTTAAATACTGTTTAAAAACTAGTCCGTGTTGATTCTACCTGTCGGGCAGGAGTGTGGTGTAGTCTGTGTGTGTAATAAAGGCCTTCTTATCGCTGTGTACACATTATACACACACACATGCTTATCTGCTGTTTAGAAATATGCTGGAAAAGTGTGTTAACCCTACTCATTACGCTGTGCGGCTATTTCAGATGTCATTTGTTTACATGTGTGTGTTGCACAATTAGTAGTGGTGGTTGTAGTAGTAGTAGTGGTAGTAGCGGTAGTAATTAATGGTAGTAGTTGTAGTAGTAGCCCAGTAGTAGTAGTAGTAGTTCCCTGAATCCCTGATGCAGATGTTGTTGTTGACATTTGTTGTGAGTTTCGCATGCGACTCTTGCTGTAATCCTGCTAATGCTAATGCTAATCTGTCCGCTCCCCTCCCTCCGCAAAGAGCAAACTCCACCCCTTTCATAATCTACCCTCCTCACTGTACATTTGTTGTGGTTAAAAAAAACGTTCTGGATATTCACCCAGTTCTTTACGTCTTACAGATGATGCTTAAATATGTTAAAGATGTCTCTGGTCCCACTCAATAAGACACTACACAAGCCACACACAAGGTTTTTCTCGATCCCTCCCTCCATCTGTCCCTTCCCCTCTCCCTCTTTCTCTCTTTTCCCACTCATTTATATTGACCACTCATCCATTCATTTATGTTCATCTATTCATCTATGTCCCTTTGTTTGCACTACTGTGAGGAACATTTCGTTAACCTGATTAACTTAAACTTTTTGCTAACCTAATATTTCCGAGTTAGATAATCAAAATCAATCAAGTACTTTTTTTTACAACCCTCTTTTACTTTAGCATATTCATCAAAATATGCTCAAATGGATTTTAAAATTTTTAATGAGCCGGCTTTATTATTTTAGTAATAGTGTCATAAATTGTTATAAATAAAATAGTTGTGGTAATATGTTCGTATAAAAATTTTTTCGTCTCTATATTGCAGTTCAAACTATTAGGTGAAGCCATAGGTGTATTTCCTCCCTCCCTTCTTCTCTCCCCTTTCTTTTACAGAAATTGTACTTTTCTAGCAGGATACTTTTAATCCTACTTGAATAATATTCTTATCGAAGTAACAATACACTTACTTGAGTAAGTGTACTCCTTCAGATATGATTTAATTTGTCTCATTTTTGGGTCTATCTTTTGATTTTTTTGCATTATTTCATGTTTTGTGCTTCCAATTACATTAACATTAAATTATAAATCAGATGTCGCGTCCTCTTACTTGAGTAGTACTTTTCCCAAATGCTTTTTTCTCTTACTTGAATAATTTCTTGAACCATTTCTTTATACTTCTAATGTAATGTTACTTCAAGATAATAATATTATCTTGAAGTAACATTACTCTTACTTGAATACAGTTTTTGGCTTTCCCTTTTTTCCCTTCCTCTCCTCTCCCTGTCCAACATGGCCGTGGGTTGTGTTGGAGCTCCGTAAAAGGTGCACAAAGACGGCGTGCATAGTGTTGTTGACTCTCTGAAGTGGAGAAGAAGCGGTGAACTCTCCGCCCTCGCTCCGGGGTTAAAGTCATGATGTCACCTTCGGCCAATCAGAGCGCAGGGCCGGGCGGTGTGTTAAAGGGGTGTTTTTAAGGGCCGTCAGCTGTCACGCTCCATCGCCCTGACCTCTGACCCCTGTTTCCACACCACACAGCGCAGACATGTAAAAGAGAGGGACATGAGAGGGGCAGGCTAATTGCTAACCGCTGGACGTTAGCATGAACTTACTTTTTTTTTTGTTTTTTTTTAGGAATTTGTTGCAAAAATGTAGTTACTAAATAAATGTTTTGCTGATTTTCTGTTTTTTTCTTTTTTGTATTATTTAAATAGAAACATTACAAAGCTCCTTTATTTTCAATTGAGCAAGCCATGAAATGTTAGCAACGGACAAAACAACAAAACATAAAACATTTGTTGCGATTAAAGGTGCACTATGTAACTTGATCTCCATGGAGATCCTGTTGCTTTGCCTGGAATTCTCCACAGTATGGCATTAAACATCTTGCATTTATTTTATTGCAGGTGTTTTCTTTCATATTGATTCCTTGATTCCTCCATTGTTGCTGTGAGATCAGGCCTATGATTAGTTACTTAAAACATTTACCTTTTTCATTTATATTTGTGTATAATTTAGTAAAAATGCTACTGGAATGACATAGAAGATTTTTTTCATACTGTTTCAACCAGCAGCCACATTAATCTTCCACAATAACACAGAAACAGTATAGTATTACCACTTTAAAAATGATCTGAAACCTGGTCAATAAAATCATGAAATTATCCCTATACTCAATTACAAGTACAAGTACCGCTGTCAAATTTGTTCTTAAGTAAATGTAAAAAGTATGCATTAAAAAATACTACTAAAAGTATAAGTTACCAGCTACTTTTTAACACAATTTTAGAAGCATTTTTGATCACCATTTTATACAAAGCTTAATAAATTAAACAGTGTAAAACTACATTTCATCATTTTAAACGACAACCCACATATTCTTTGAGCTCGGACCAATGAGAGCAGGTGACGTGTGTTTGTAGATTTAAAGAGGAGCAAAGACAGAGCTGAGGCAGTTGTGAATTTACAGTAATCATTTTTATTATTTGAAATTACAATTATAATTACATTACAATTACATGCTAGAATTTTACTCAAGTACATGTTTAAAAATCTACTCAAAAAGTACAATTACCCTAAATAGCTACTGCATTTAGACACATTTACAGCTTGTTCCATCCTGTACAGCGGAGATGTTCCTCTGGTTTGTTGTAATCAGTACCAGGGCATCTGAGTGGAAAGTACCAAACGCGCCCAGACTGTACCACTGTAGTGAAACAGGCCTGAGCACAGCTGACTGCACTGCTCCCAGGTCCGGACCAAAATAGGAGCAGATTGTTTACTTTGAACGCACATACTTCTGCACAGCGTTATGAACAACACACATGCAGTCAGTTTGCTGCCTGGACTAAAGCAGGACTAAACCAGGTCTAAGAAAGAGCTAAAGCAGGTCTAATGTTGGTCTAGCTGGACTTCGCCAGGCCTAAAGTGGGATCAAATCAGAGTTGCAAGACCAAACCAGGATGAACCAGTTTGCACCACGGAATAAATCAGGAGTAGACCAGGACTAAACCAGGACTAGACTAGGACTAAACCAGGACTAGACCAAGACGAAAACAGGACAAGATCAGGACTAAACCAGGATTCGACCAGAACTAGACCAGGAATAGACCAGAACTAGATCAGGACTAGACCAGGATTAGACAAGGACAAGATAAAGATTAAAACATAATTTTGGACTCAACGAGGGCTTAATTAGGTATGAGAAACTAATCCAAAACTAAACCATGTCTTAACCAGTGCTTGATCTGGGAGCAGCAAAAAGTTGACAAATGACTCAGACTTCAAGTAAACCAAGTCTAAACAGGGATCTGAAGTAGTGACTAAACCAGAACCAAACCAGATCTAACCCAGCACCGTGCAGTCCTCAGTGTTGGATCAGGACTTGAGCGTGTTGTCACTAGCTCCGGCCAAAGACCAGAGACAGGCTGTGGTGCCAGAGAGTGCCAGGAAACATGCCGCGTTAATGAGGCAGATCTGGGAAGGACACTATTTTTAGACCGCCATACCTTTGGACAGAGGAAACTCCAGAAAATGTGAAGAGGAGAAAAAATACAACCAAAACAAACCCGGAATCTGCAGAGCCTCCTGAAACCACCGGAACATGCATGTTAATATGGGCTAGTAGTAGTAGTAGTAGTATTTGAATTTGAATTTTTTGAATAGTAGCAGTAGAGGTAGTATTTGAGTAGTAGCAGTAGCAGTATTAATATAGTAGTAGTAGTAGCAGTAGTAGCAGTAGCCATTCATAAACTACTTGAACACATGTCTTCAGATAGGGCTGAACAAAATGTCTATTTGCGATTAGATTTCCGATTTATGTTTTAATAATAGGATTCTGTTCGAAGTTCACATTTTAAACGCGTCCAAAAGAATTTACACAATTGACTGAAATATGAACTGACAAAATGATAGAAGATTCACATTTCAGAACTTGCTTGTACAGAAATTACAAGGTTAGCAGTTTTTTTGCAGAATAAGACGAGATATTTTGTTGTTTGTGGAGGAAATTATGGTACTTCAAAAACCGCAAACTTAACGATTCGCTAATTGCGTCTATTCAAATCTATTCTGTTTTGATTAATCTTGCAGCCCTGTCTTCAAGTGCTCTGTGTAGCCTGTTTTCTCCAAAGTATGAACCATATATGTATGACATGTTATGACTGTTGAGAGCCTAGAACAATATTTGGTCCATCACCAGAAGACCTCTGCCCCAGTTGGCTGGACTAAGCTGAGGACATTCTCTGGGACAGGCTCTGGGACAATCTGTCTGGTCCAGTGAAGGTCAGCATAGCCCGCCTGGACACATGTGCCTTGAGGTTTGACAGCTCATGGCCGATCATTGACATTTAACACAAAAAACAGTCCCATTCCTCCTTTAAAGTCTGAAACCACATGCTTTTACTGACAGAGGATTGGTTGTAGTCCAGAGCTGATCATTGACCATTAGAAATGACTGAATCTCGATTAAAATGTGAATAATTGCACTGCCCAAGTCTTAATATAAAGTAACAGTGGATTAAAGGACACATATAGAATAACCTAAGCACATGGCTACTTAACATATGTAAACAAGTTAGCGCATTCAGCTCTGCTCCTCCACTGATTTGTCCAAAGTTTCATTTTCACTCTTAAGACTCCGTGAAGACATTGCAGAGGTAAAACAAATATTATCTCTGTTATTAATAATGTTTTTAGCGGTTTTAGATCCTCCTCAGTCTGTGTTAAAGCTGCTCTGGGCGTTAGCTGCAGAGTTAGTAGCAACAGCTGCATGTGGAGGATGCTATACGCCGTCTTGGCCTGATCTATTCACCAAATACAAACCAAGACAATACTCTAGATCGGCGGCCGAGACCAGTATCGAATCGGGGCATCCCTAGTTAGAATCCGATTAACTTATACAGAGCAGCATTGAGGCGTAGATCAATTAGAGAGAATACCTTTCACTACAGACAGTAATGGAACCTTAAACTTAACAGTCCTATCATTTGTTGTAGGCTATTGCTATCCCTCACATTCCTGACAAAGCCCATACTGTGTACATGTCTAATTGTTTCAAGAGGACTGCTTTGTGCTCGTATTCACTGATCTAAGGCTGTCGTGAAATCCTAATACCCCTGTGAGGAAGTCTGAGTGAACCAAAGTGTTCTCACATGTATGCCCCAGTGTGCACATCCACTTTGCTTTATAACAACAACAACAACGACACACAACAACAAAAACACTCAACAGCAACCACAACAAACAATAAAAAACAACAATAGCAGCAGCAACAACAACTAGGGATGTACCAATCCAATATTTGCTGGATGGGATCAGATTCCAAATATTGGTTGAGCCGATATCCTGGTTGGGAATATAATTTGATGTGGTAAGACTATTTACTGGTCATAGTCGTCCCAGAGAGTCTTCTGATGTCTTAACTTTTATTTATGCTGTTTATGCTATTCTTAAGGTGTTCTGTAGTTACTTGAGAGATAACATATTTGCATCAGTTTTGTCTTATTTTATTTTTGTTTAAAGGAAATAAATGCGGTTTTCACTGGAACTGATAAAGCTGGAATGCTGCATCCTCAGCAACGTCAACAACACACAGCAACGCACAACAACACACAACCGCAAACAACAACACCAGCAACAGTAACACACAACATTAACAATGACAAACAACAACAAACAACAACGGCAGCACCACTACCAGCAACAATAACACACAACAACAAACAACAACAGCAACAATGACACACAACAACAAACAACAACGGCAACACCGCCATCAACAACAACAATAACACACAACAACAGACAACAGCTACACACAACAGCAAGCAATAAAATCAACAACAGCAAAACCAACTATACCAACAACAACACAGCAACTTCAACACTACCACCGCCAACAACAACATCAGCAACAGTAACACACAACAACAAACAACAACAGCAACAACAATATACAACAATGTCAACAACAACAAGCCGCTCCCGCTCTACCACAGAGATAATGTATCTGTGTTTGTGTGTGTTTTGTTGTGCGAGGGGAAATACCGCACATGCCTGAACACAGCGAGCAGCGGTGAGAAAAACACCATAGTCCTAGTCTGCAGCCAGCCCCAAAACAGTCTATGGAGGTGCAAGAGTTCTGCAGCCGATCCAGGAAGTTGTTGTTAGCATTACAGTGAAGTCCAAACTCCACTCTGGCCCCTGAAGGTTATGAAAAGTGCTTATAAACTCATCACAGTGAATAGTGTTAGGAAAGAGGACTTAGCTTGAACCACTGCAAACATTTTAAAGATAAAAATCTGGTATAGTGCCTTTGATATTGTAGTTAGAGATAGGAGAGCTGTTTGGATTGCCCAAATATGAATATTTCCAGCAGTAGCCTGTAATTGAGTCTCTCTGGCCTCAACTGGGAATAGTGTTCAAGTCTTGAGCAGAAAACAGGTGGAGGGTTCCAGGTAGGAAGTTCACTCTGAATAATACATGGTTCTATTGTGTTGTGAATGCTGCCCTGCGAAGCCAGACAGACTAATTATATTCCCATATTGATAAAGCTTTATCAGGGGATCTTCGTGTGAACACAATGAGGGAGCGGAGGAGAGCGTGCATCTGGGGTGATGGTCAGAACAATAGTGTGAGGAGGAGCTGTGGGCTGAGGGAGCTCTGGAGATGCTGCTTCCCCCTCCCTGTCTGTGTCTCTCTTTCTGTCTCTGTCTGTCTGCGTGTCTCTGTCTCTCTTTATCTCTCTCTCTCTCTGTCTATCTCCCCCTCTCTTTCTGTTTGTCTCTCTCTGTCTGCCCCTGTCTCTCTCCTGCCTGTCTCTCTCTCTCTCTTTCTGTCTCTCTCTCTCTGTTGGTCTCTCTCTCTCTCTCTCTCTCTCTGTCAGTCTATGTCTGTCTGTCTCTCTCTCTCTTGCATACTTTCTCTCTGTCTCTCTATCTGTCTGTCTGCAGGAGTAACATGAACCGAACCATTGAGTCTGGAGAGTGCGGAGGAGCATGCTCAGTCTAATTCAATCATGTGAGATGGAGAGAGACCTGTAAGATGTGGACAAGAAGCAGAGATGGACACAGAAATGTTCTACCTAAGTGGAGCCTTTAGGATAGTAATGGCACAGCAAGAAGGTTCCTGGTTCAACCCCTGACCTTACCCTAGATTGCATGTAGCCTATAATTACAGATGACTTAATTTGTATATTTGCGCAACAAGAGTAACGATAAAAAAGACATAGTACTCAATTTTGAATATTTTGTCCATAGTGTGTTTTGAACATATTGACCCCACAATATGCACTGAGATTCACTGAGCCACACACCAGAAAGGTCGTCTCATTTAGATTCTGAGCGGTTAGTTGCGATTTGGAATCTAACTAGTTCCATATATAATATACGTAAATAAATTTAGGATTTAGTTCTAGTTTAGTCCTGGTTTAACCCTTGTTCAGTCCTGGTTTAGCTGTAGTTTACAGTCTCCTCATGTTCCTTCCTGAGAACTTCTTGGTACAGTGCTCTCTTTAATTCCTCTATCTCCAACATCACCCATTCTTTTAGATATTCACATTACTAAATCTTTCCTAACATTTTTTTGAACGTGGAGTAATATGACTTGACATGGTAATAGAGTAAAGACAGGTTTTATACTGTCAGAATGCCTTACACTATAAACCCTAAGTGAGCCAGAGTTAATATGGTGTCAAAATATCGGTGAGAGTGGATTTCCCTGTGCCTGTCAGCCTGACAGACAGCACACGGGAAATCATTCATTATTTTCCACACACGAGGAGGGGGGAGGAGGAGAAAGGGAGGCGGGACTGTTTGTCTGGGAGCTCTGAGCCCTCGGCCAATGGGAGAGAGGAGGAGAGCGGGTGGGCGGGTCCTAATCCCCATGAGTGACATGTTATTGAGTCTGGAGCCGAGACGGTAAACAAGTGTCTCTGCTCCCGAGCTCCAGGGCCACAGACTGTAGAGGCCCGTGCGGGGGGAGGGAGGGTGGAGGGAGGAGGGGGGGTGTTTCCATGGTGATTAAGCACGGCTTTTCCATTGGCACGCACCGTGAGTTAAGGGGAAAACATGACCAGCAGGGACAGTTCCGGTAACAGCAAAGGAGGCTAGTAAAAGGCTATGGAGTTTTGGAAAGCTGTGGTAATTAGTTAACAATTAAACAAAGAAAAATATTTGTATTATTTATCTTATCTGCTGTACACATTTAATTTCAGATATATATTTTTTTTATTTTTAGATCTCAAAAATGCTTTCAATTTATTTATCAATATTGAAATTTACAGAAAGCTACATAATTTCCTCACATATATAAGAAAAATACAATTCAAAAATATATTCTTATTAATAATTTTTGCCACTTTTCAAACTTTCTGTTGTTAAAAATGAGTAAATTCCAGACCGCAGCTTCTTTGTAGAGAATAGTTTTCATGAAGTTAAATCTTGAGCTATGTTTTGAATGTGCTGCTCATTGTAAACAGCCGGTAACCTGTCACAATAAATACTATATACTAATACTATCGACTTATCGTTCAATACATGACAGATAGAACAATCATTTTTGTAGGCCAAAATTTATCGTGACTGTATTTTCTTTGAACTAGTGGGACAATTTTGGTTATTTTTCGGTTCTATGATAAGATTTGAACTGAAGAGGGAGATACAAACTAACTATTTAAGTGTTGCGTTGTGTTATCGTGACAGGCCTAACAGCAGGACAAAACTCTGGCGTCCTCAGCCTCATGAGCACTTGGTTTGATTCACTTATGTTTTATCTAAATGTGTTTCCCTCGTTCACTCTCCCTCACACATGTACACTTAAGGACCATAAGGGTCCATTCTGCAGGCAGAGGGAAACGGAGCCATCTTGTGTAGGCTCACTTAGGAGGCACAGTAGTACAGGGAGAGGGCACGAGCGTGGACGTATACGCAGCATAGCAAGACTAAACTAGGACTTAATTTGGACTAATCAAGGACTAGACCAGAACTAAACTAAGACTTGACTAGGACTAAACCAGGAGTAATCAGGGCTGAACTAGGTCCAAACTAGGACTTATTAAGTAGAACTAAACCATGGCTAAACTAGGTCTTAACTTGGTCAGGATGGAACTAGGACCAAACCAGGACTAAATCAAGACTAAACTAAGATTGAACCAGAACAAAAAGAAGTCTAAAGCCACGCAAAACTAGGACAAAATGAAAAAAAAAACAGGACCAAACAAAGACTAAACCAGGACTAGCCCTGGACTCAGCCAAGATAACCAGGACTGAAGCAGGTCTAAAATCAAGAGTAAACCATAAATTCAGCAGTCCAGCTCAAAAGAGGTAAAGAAACCTGGCCTAAACCTGGACTAAAACAGGACTTGTAAAATAGGACTAAACTTGTACTAAACCAGGACTAAAGCCAAACTATACCAGGAAAACAACCAGAACTTAAACTGGGACTTAATAAGAATACCAATTGGACCAAACCAGGACCAAAGCTAAACCCAGACTAAAGATTAAACCTTTATTCCATATAATGCACTTGCAGCACTACAGAATCCCATTGTTAGCGTCTGTTAGCATCTGTTAGCGGCTAAAGCTAACGTGTCGGCGTGCTCTCGGGTTTCAGCGCTGGTTCCTCGAGTTGTTTTGTGGATCTGCAGCGGAACGAGAGATTAACATTCTCCGCTTTGAGGCGTCTGCGGCCCGGAACATTCTGGGGATTCCTCTCATAGTGTCAGGACTGAGGATGGAGGGATGGAGAAAGAAAGAGAGAGAGAGAGAGAGAGAGGGCGGAAGTTAAATGGCATCAAGTTACCCACATCTGTAGAAATAGACTGTACAGTGCTATGGTATTTTGGCTGAAAGTTTGGAGTATTTGATGTATCTATTATTTATTTATGTTGATACCTGAAATTGAAAGTTTAAGTGATCTGCTTAAATAATCATTCTCTGTCACGATAACAAACTTTAATGTACGATAGGCCTAGTTCTCAATACATCAACAATTAGACAACCCAAAAAAAAAATATATATATATATATGTCTACCTCGCATTTTTGCATGAGCTACATGTGCACTATTGACACTAATGTGGCTGTTCGACTTGTATTTGTGCAGCATTTGGTGGAGGACATGGGACAAGGTTGAAATTTTGCATCACAATCACATTATTACATTATTATAAGTGAAAACAACAATGATCCAGGCCAGAACATCATAGATTAGACTTTTCTGCACAGTCTGACCATTATTGTCTAACCTTTTACTGCAATAAATTATATTATTGATTATTGCCCCATCCCAAATCTGGACTAGACCTGGACTATACCTGGACTAGACCAGGACTAGACCAGGACTAGACCAAGACTAGACTAGGACTAAACTGGACTAGACCTGCACTAGACTTGGACTAGACTTGGACTAGACCTGGACTAGACCTGGACTAGACCTGGACTACACCTGGACTAAACCTGGACTAGACCTGGACTAAACCTGGAGTAGAGACGGTCTGTGGACTGAGACTCTTCTATAAATAGTGCTGATCTGAGGCTTGAAGTTGTTTGGTTGCCTCCTGAAAACAAGCAGACTTATATGGCCCTTTCTCTCTCCTTCTCTCTCCTCCTCTTCCCTCTTTCTTTCCTGACTTCTCTCCCTCTATCTTTCTTCTCTTCTCCGTCCCTCCCTCCTCTGTCTGCTGGCACGAGGACACATGTTTGGAATGTCTCTTCATTGAGGAATCTGTTAAAATGCTGCAGAAGAGAGAGAATAGAGAGGAGAAAAGAAAGGAGAGGGGAGAAAGAGAGAAACAGATGAGAGAGAGAGAAAGAGAGCATAAAATAGAGGAGAGAGAGGAGAAAGAGAAAGAATGAGGAGAGAGAGATAGGTAGAGAGGAAAGAGAGAAAGAGAGGAGAGAGAGAGAATGAAAGGAAAGAGATAAAGAGAGGAGAGCGAAGAACTTGATCCAAAAAATGAGTGTACAGTTTGCTTTGGCTGCCCCCTTTTGGTCAGATTCCAAAACCCTCACACAGACTGAGGTTGTAATCAGGGTACTTGTACACGGCTCAAGTACTACTCCTACGATAGTACTTATTTTTCTACTACATTATTATTTAAGAATAAACCTGTTCTAAACCAGAACTAAACCAGGACTAAATCAAGACTAAACCAGGTCTACTACAAGATCTAAACTAGAATTAAACCAAGACTAAATGATCTAAACTAGGAATAAACCAGGACTAAATCAAGACTAAACCAGGTCTAAACCAGATCTTAACTAAGACTAAGCAAGGACTAAACCAGGTCTACTACTACCAGATCTAAACTAGAATTAAACCAAGACTAAATGATCTAAACTAGGAATAAACCAGGACTAAACCAACAAGGTCTAAACCAGAACAAAACCCAAAACCCTAAATCAAGAATAAACCAAGTCAGATTGGCTCACACTAAGGACATGAATTCAAATGATTGTTTTATTAAAAATGTCATTAATTTTAAAAATCCAAATTTGTCATAACACGACCAGTTTATAGTATGTTTATTGTACCGTTACAGCTGTAGGGGGCAGGAGGCTGTTGCCATGGCGCGCTGCCTCTCCTGAGCGTACAGATGTAGTTGTGTCTCCTCTGGGCTCCGTGGACCCTCCTCAGTGACCCTCACCCTGAACAGTAAACACGTATTGTTCTCACTCAGCCCCAAACAAAGACCGCAGATGGATTTTAGAATAAACCTTGACTTCCACACTTCCTCTTTCACATAGCGCTGCTCCTAATGCATTTTCACACGGTCTAGACTCCTTTGTTTTGGCACAACTCAGGACAAACAAGTTTACTGCACTGTGTTTAGGTGATAGTAGTAGTAGTAGTATTGGACAAAAAGTGAACTACAAAAGTGCAGAAATATCACTTCACACACGTTTGGTTTTGATTTTTTTTTTTTTTAAAGTAAAATCTTTTTTACCCTTTTTTGTATGGACACATCTGATTTGAGAGCTAATGCAATACTACACACCTCTGTATGTGTCTTAGCCCCGCTCACAGTGATCATGGTTTGACCTGTATGTAGACTCAGAAATCACATTATAATCAAATAACAAGGGTAGTGTGCAAACCTAATGATTCATGATGGAATAACAGCCACAACAGTGGCTCATGTGGTTAAAACTCCGCTTGGACCAGTCCATACTGTTGTCTCCTCCTGTCTCCTTAGGCAAGACACTTTTGATTGAATGTGGTGTGTGTGTGATTGATTTGTGGTGCTCGGGGGCAACAGCCTCACATCCATCCATCGGTCTGCCCCAGGGCAGCTGTTGTTACACTAGTATTTAAGGGGTTAGGGACAGTAGTTGTGTGAGTTGTTTATAGATATGGATTTCTATATTTCCAGACAGTTTGAACCCTTGATGTCTGATAATTGATCAAGAACACAATCCTTTGCACAGTGACTAACCATCCTCTCTCTCTGTGTCCTGTGTTACAGTGTGCCCGGAGCAGTGTAAACATGCCTGCACAGACCAAGGGGAGTGCTGCCACAGCCAGTGCCTGGGCCGGTGCTGGGAACCCCACAATGACAGGGCCTGCTCCGCCTGCCTGCACTACCAGTACGAGGGCCGCTGTGTGCCCCAGTGCCCCCCGGACACCTACATGTTTGAGGGCTGGAGGTGCGTGACGCTGGAGCAGTGTGCCCACGCCCATCTGCCTGAGGATACCCACTTTGTCATCCACGACGGGGAGTGTATGTTGGACTGCCCCTCGGGCTTTACACGCAACGACTCTAACCGGTAAGAGGCTATAACATGCAATATGAGTCACTAGATTCTGTTATAATGTTCACATGCAAAGACATTCAGAGAGGGGAGGCTTTTTGGGTGCAGCTTTAGTGTTTAATGTTTAGTGTTAGGAGGAAGGTCCATGGTAGAGAAGGCTTCAGAGTCATCTGGACACTGTTTCTGAAATGATGTTTTGACCCATCCAGAAATCATTTTCAGTCTGAAGGTACTGGTCTGAGGAGAGCCTAGCTCAGGGCCATATAAATTGTAGCTACCTTTGGAGAGAAAATCTTTTCAACCTTTTCAACCTTTTAGTTCAAGTTACATTTTCGTCATTGTCTACAAATGTGACTTTTTGGCTAAAACTTGGCTTTAGATTTAAAATTAAAGCTTAAAATGAAAAGCAATTAATGTTATTACTGTGAATCATTCTGGAGGTGGGACATCACCTGTATGGTTCCACTGAAATTAAGTTAAAACCATACATATAGAGTTAAATAAGTTGTATGCCGTACTGTGGAAGATTATAGCCAAAGGAACAACATTTCCATGGAAACAAGCAGGAGCAGGCTCTCTTCCAGACCAAATAAGAGTCAGGTTTGTGGAGATGGAAGCCCACTCACAGTAAGGATGCATGTGTTTCTCTGTTTTTCAGCGCAATAAATCAAAAGCTTCTATTTTAGTCAGACTTCTTTTCTTGCAGTTAATTTTCAGGAGAATTAGTCTCATAGAAGAAACGTGTTTTGGAGTCAGGATCTTAGTCAGGAGTACCTAGCTAGAGGATTAGCTCGATAGTTTGATAGGGAGACTAGGGAGCACTCAAAGGACATCCACCCAGACACAGGGAGAACATGCACACTCACTGGCCCAGGTTTTCTCTCCTCTCCTCTGTGACCCTTTAACAGAACACAAAGCTGTTTTCTGATGACTGTGATCCCTGACTGTTGTAACCATGTCATCGTCCCATCTGTTTAATACCGAGTCACTATAAACACAGGAGCTGTTTTGTAAATATCTCTGCTCAGATTACCACATAAGAAAAGTAATCACATTTTCACATTTAGTTTTTTTTAAGCATAATATTCATGTAATATGAATTTATTGATATATGTCATCAATGCAGAAACTCCATCCAAAATACAGGAACAATTTATGCTCAAGGAAGGCATTTATCAGTTTAAACCTTCATTTAACAAAATAAAGGTGTTTATTATTTTTATTTGTCAAATAATATCTGTTATTATTATTATTATTATTA